>JAUCNO010001113.1:41878-67061 GCA_032353835.1 Enteromius viviparus | reverse complement strand
ATAATAAATATACACAGTACACACACACATACATTATGTGTACACTCTGGTTTCCCTGACAAAAGCCTGATAGGATTTCAGAATTGGCTTTTGTATTACTGCAGAAAATAAACTCGGTGACCAACAAAAGTTTATGATTCATACATGATTTAAATGGCTATACATTTTGCCTCCTGTTAGCACCTGCTTTATTCAAGATGCTTTATTAAAGCTATTAAAAAAACACAAGTACCTATAACTGCCATGTTTTATGCTGTAAGATAAAATGTAAAAATATCTTGAGCTCACATTACAGACCTTAATTTAACCTTAAACCCATTAAACCATTGACTCTGTTATGATAAAACTCTTTTCTGGATTTTAGCCTCCATAATGGTTCTCACCATGTTTATTTTTAGTTCTTGATATCATAAATATTAGCTACGGCTAAAAAAAGAGTCTGTATTAATTTAGATTAGGGACCACATATTCACTATTAAACAAGGGTTTCCTCTCAATAAACTTCTAATTTGCTGCTCACAAATAGTTTAGACAATAAGGTCAGGGCAAGGGACCTAGAATGCGGTCATGCACAATAATGCACTAATATGTGCCTAATAAACAGCCAATATTCTAGTAATACTCATACTAATAAGCCACAGCAGTAGTTGTGAGTATAGTGATAGTACAGTATCATTTAATATAGAGGACAGTATAATAGTGAGAACTGGTCTTTAAAATAAACAGTTACCAACGATTTATTGTTGTTTTAGAATCTTCTCTGAGCTGTTCACGTCTTGAAGAAACGTGAAGCTGTCCAAGAGCTGGTTATGACTCAGAAATTATTTGTTTCTATGGCAATGCTTATAACACCAAATAGGATCTGTTTGCGGGCTTTGTTGGTAGTCACAGCAGAATACTCGATTGCTGTTCGCATTTATATGCTCTTTCAAAACAAAGCGAGTGTAAAATTACACATCAAACAGAAACACGTATCGTTTTTTATCGTTTTCGCTTGTTTTTATATGAAGTCGCAACGGTCGAGTGATTAAGTTTGACGAAGACTGAATAAGAGTTTTACAAGTTAGAAACCCATAATTGCAGTAATCTTCATAAATCTGTAAACTCTGATCGACCTCACGCTCTATCGACCTACACTTCCTGTCTGTTTCATCACCCCATTACTGCCCTTCGCTTGCCCCTTGTCATTTCGTTTTTCATCATCAAATTAAAACTTAATAGTCTCCGAAGGATAATAGAGCCTGTTCTGCGGTTGTGAAATCCATGTGTGTGAGGGGTATTGCTCAGCACGTCAAATTCATACCGTTTGAAGCATTTGGGGCGAGCGTGCAGGCCTTTGTACGAAAGGTATGCAAATAATGTCTTGCTGAAATGTGAAAACACACACTGTTGAAAATGTGAGCGAACTGACTTCTGTTGCTCTCTTTTTCGATTAGGTGTGATCTCTCAGCAGGAGAACGGCAAGACCGTGAGTGTTTCCAACACTATCCGTATCCCCGTGGAGAGGAAAGATAACGGAGCGGCGCTGAGCTGTGAGGCGTCTCACCCGGCACTCGTGGGGCAGAAACGAGTTCGTCACTACAGCCTGGACGTTCACTGTGAGCCAACAATGCCGTCACGTTTCTATGACTACCACCATATTAGACTGATTAACGCTTGTTATTAGCTCGCTGAAGCCCCATCTGTTTAAACATGTTCACTTGGCAAGCCTCTAACAAGCTTTGTTTGTTTGTGTTACATCTTGCCTGGTATGATAAAGGATGAGAAGACAACAGTATCCCATTAAACATCACACCACAGTCTTAGCAGAAATCTGATACCGCAGAAGGGTTTCGACCAATAAAAATATCTCAAATTAACTTTACACAAGGACTCCTCTCATGAAATTGCTGTGAAAATCGGAAAGGCTTTACTCTATAAAAAGACAGCCGAGTTCAAATAAAATTTTGTGGATTGCTGTTGTTACCCACAGTGAGTTTAAATCAGACACCTGCTAGAAATGAGCTGACACGCTTGTTCTGTTATAAAACCTGGAGAGCTGCATTGCTAGGCAGCTTTTTGAGAGCATTTTTTATGCAAAATAATGATTATAAATATTTCATTCATTACTAAACGGCATTGCATAACCGTTCAGAAGTTTGAGGTTGGTAAGCTTTTTGAAAGAAGCCTCCCCCAGGCTGCATTGATTGGTCAAAAATACAGTAAAACAGTACTAATGTAAAATGTTACTACAATAAAAAATGTTATAAATATATTTACTATTGCAGTTGACCCAACCCAATATCTTTACCCAACATATCGTCTAAACATAATAATCACTTATTAATCATTTGTGAATGTTTTGTAGATGAAAATTTCATCATTAACTATTCACTTATAAATGACTTACAACGTGACGTTATTTTTAAGTGTTTCCGATTATTTTATTGAAACGTCGCTTGCTGTAATTTTTGATCAATTTAATGCACCCTTGCTGAATAAATGTATTCATTCATTAAAAATAATTAAAAATGTACTTACAGTAGAGCGCGGATCGGGCCGCATATTTCTGTCCGAGCCTGTCCCACGTCCGATAGAGCAGTAACCGAACCCGACCCAAGCCCGACAGATATTTATGTCCGATCCCAGCCCAAAACAGTTAAAATCTAATTTTTTTTCTCATACTAATGACACATGCACTTTTTTGTGTGGAAAGCTGATTTTATTAAGCAACATGTGACTGAGCCCGACCCGAACCCGAGCATCCTTTCTAAATATCTGTCTGAACCCGGGCCGGCTCGTCGGGTACTGTCGGGCTCGGGTCGGATATCCATCCTTTAACTTACAGTAGCCCAAACCTTTGAATGTTCAATAGTTCAGTAGTTTATACAAATATTTTGATTTCATATAATCTTAAAAAGTGCTTAAGAAAATATAATCATATTTGCTCATATATATGTGTATTTTTATGATTTTTAATATGTAATTGCTATTCTAATATGATTTGCACTGGCTGTGTTAAAATCAACTGTGAGTCCAGAGCAGTATTCAGTTATTCATTCAAGTATTTGTCCCAAAGCAATAATTTCCATGTTTAGTCTGGATAGACTGCAACTGAAGACAGTGTGTGTTCACTAGACTCTTTACCGGTTTTATTCCTTCTCTCTATCCTTCTCTTTATCTCTGCAGTTGCTCCAACGGTGAAAATCATTCCCCCTCAGGGCATCCTCCGAGAGGGAGACTCCCTCAGTCTCACCTGCTCCGTTACCGGCAACCCACTGTGAGTGTACAAGAGCATGTGTGTTTTTCTTTGGAAATGTATCTGTCAGGTTGCGTGTGGGAAATTTTGATGGATGTGAAAGCGCGTGTGAAGTTCTGTTTCTACATGTGCTTTAAAAACTAATCATCTGAACTGGTCCCACAAGAACAGCTTTTATCTTCTAACACTCCAAAATGTTTAAAGAGGATCATCTCAATCTAGCTTCAATAAAGTATAACGGCTCAGAACAAAGATGATCCTACATCTGTACAAGAGGAAGAACAGCCTTGACTCCATCCTCTGTTCCTCCTCCCATCTCTCGCTCTCATTATTTCACTTTTAATTTCAATTTGTGCACAGTAAAATCAGTGACTGGAAAAATAAACTAAAAAAGGTATATTTATTATTTTCTAACAATTACTGCCACCTTTATTTATTTATATTTATTTTATTTTAGGGCGTAAATGTATTTGGCAGTAAAGGCCAAGGTAATAAAAAGTAATTACTGTATATAATATAATATAATAAAACAAGATAAAGTTGTTACAATAAAAATTATATAGAATAATATTATACAATAAACTTAAAATTTAAAATTTTATTACAAGTAATGCATTCTTTATTTATAAAATAACATCAGTATTTTATTTTAAGTTGGAAATAGCATTGTTAGTAATAAACATTAACAGTATATAATAGAATAAAACTATATATAGTTTTTTTATTGTACATTTTTGTTATACTTGCAACCTTTATTTATAAATAATATAACATAATATAAATCGAAATAACAATGAAAAATTTTATAAAATAAAGTATTATATTGTATTATTAGTTTATTTATAAAATAGCATCATATACATTTTTATTTTAATTAAAATAAATTTATGAGGCAGCACTGGTGGTCATAGTTGTAAATAACAGTATGCAATAAAATCAAATCATAGAAAATAAATTGAACAATTAAAAAGAGACATTAATAAACATTCAAATGAAACATTTCAATGCTACAACAGATGCAGATGAGTTTTTTTCTGCCAATTTTGGTAAATTGCAATATAGTTTCAGTGTTTTTAGAGATATTTCTCGTTTTCCACACTAAACGTCTTCTACTAAAGGAGAAAGTCTCCCTCTGTCAACCTCACCAATGTCCCAGTGAGCACAGTCGCTTTCTTCCTTCAGAAGACATGTTTGTCTCAGTCTTTTTTTTTCCTGCGACTCGACCGTGGTCACTGAGCCTCTTCTCCCTAAGAGCCTGTGAGCAGAAAGCCATTAAACCTCTCCAGAGCCTCGTAAGGGAGCGCTACAGAAATGAAAGATAGAGAGGACGCCTGAGCTGCCACTCATTTTGCGCTGAAATGGGGAAATGACAGAGTGAGGGAAGGCAAGAAAGAAAGATGGGCTCAGAGGAGTTTTAGCTAGAAAAGAGAACTGAAAGCCTATGTGATTTATGCGGTAGTGGAAAAAGAGAGTGCGAAATGTGTAAATGTTTAATTGTAGGGGCATGTTTGAAGATTACAGAATGCGGTGATGAGAAATGAGAATAGACTGCCCACCCACAGAGAGACCAGCTCTCTGGATAGGTTGAGATAAATGAGTGTATTGATGGGAGGAATGAGAGATGGATCCAGATGCCGCTCGACGGTAACTGAACTCACAGTACACTGCCTCGTGCTGCTTGGTTATAAAGCCGTTACCATCATGTTCATCCGACATTAATCACCAATTAAACACAGTCTGCATTTGTTGGAGGGGTGTGTTTATTATTCCTATGCGCTCCGGCTGGCTCATCCTTTGTGTTTGTGTGTGTGTGTTGGGGAGGAGGGGGGGTACTATATGCCGAATCCTGTGAGGGCTGTAATTAAACGTGTCCTGTGGGATTATGGTGGGTGATGACGTAGACTTGTCTTCTAGCCAGGGTGGATGAGGGATGAGGCGTTTCACAGGCGGTGGGCTCAGAACTGAAGCCTCAGGCTTTTTGCCCTACAGTTTCCATGTATCTCCTGCTGCTTCGGATCACCTCGCAGCTGTTTGTGTGTGTGTGTGTTAGCTAATCTCCTCCCTTCATGCTCTTTTGTCTCTGTCTGGCTGGTATTATCTGCTAGGACTATCCTCTCTTCTCTATTTCTCTCTTCTTTGAAAATTATTAAGTGTGTAAGGATACATAAAAGCAGTTCAAATATTCAAATAGAGATAAATGCAATCAAGAGTATAGATTACAGCTTTTATAAATCCAAGACGTTAGTATTCAGCAAAAATAATACAAAATTTTATTCTATTTTAAATTATTAAAAACTTAGTGTTTTGAAGGATAGTGGCAAAGATTGGTAAAGATTCAAAATTACAGTTAATTAGTTCTTGAGGGCTGCGCTGTGATCCTTGAATAGAATCTTTTAATGTCATGTAATAGTTCTGTTTCTAAATATGCGCGACAAGCTTTTTTTAACACTTAATTATATTGTAGTTGCTGTCTAATCATGGTTACATGATGGTGATTTTTTTGGTTTGTTTGTTTAAAAAAAGCTCTGGACATATTCTGTGTATGGGAATAAATTGAAAGCTGTATAGTTATTTTGATGCTTGAAAAGATGTTATTTTCTTGTGTTTGTTTACAAACCAAGCCACTGGCTTTATGAGTCACTGAATCATGCTTTCTACTGATTCATTCCAAAACACTGAATCACTTAAGAAAGCTACAAGTGAATATCTGAGTCCAAAGCTGAGTAGAAACAATGAAAAGTAATTACTTTGCAACCATAAAAACGTATATAGTTTTAATGTATGTGGTATGAATGCAATCCGGGTGTGCTACATTCATCATGTAGTCATTGTCATGTGACCTGCTAGTGTTTGTTACATAGGTTCACTGCCTTCTCTATGTGGGTGGGTTAGTAATGCTTTAGATGCATACTTCAGAAGCTCAAAAGAGATTTCAAAAACTTCAGTAGGGTTTTTATATATATATGTATATATATATATATATAATAAACAATAAATACTTCATTTATCGTACTCTTTGAAAACAAATCTTATCTTACACAAATAATGCACATTTAAAATAACTTTGTTTTAAGGCTGTTTAAATTTTTTACCAGACAAAAATACTGATTAAGAAATGTTATTTCTCCCCCAAATCCTTTTATGTCTTTTTCATCTTTTTTATGTGATCTGAATTCTATTCTCTTTCGTCCCTGGTGCCTCATTATTTGGAGGAGATTTGTTTTTCAAGCTTTTCTTTGAGTGCATTGTTCCTTCTTTGATAAATTCCTGATTGCTTCTTTAATGTAATGTGTTATTTTGCTCTTTTTCTCTAGACCACGTGACATCCAGTGGTCGCGAGTGAATGACACTCTTCCTGACAGGGCGGAGAAAACGGGCAACATTCTTCATATGTCTCGTCTCAGCCAATCACACAACGGCACCTACCTCTGTCAGGCACATAATAATTACGGCCGTGCAGCCGACCACTACACACTGCTGGTGTACGGTAAGAAAACAAACGAAAACCTGTTTTCACATCTTATAAAACAATTTCATATGTATGCATGAACCCCTACACTTTCTTTTCCACTTGAGAACAGCGTGGGATCTTTACAGCTACAGAGGTGGTTTACTGTGGCTTTGAATGCGACAAAGTAGTCTTGTTCTCCCACCATGGTGTGTGCGTGTGTGTGTTTTTTTTTTTTTTTACCTCCCCCTCTCGCCCATCTCTGCCCCCTGTGGTTGTTCGGGGTACTATCTGTAGACCCGCAGGATGTGTGATGTATTTTGAAAGAGTGCAAGAAATGAGATCCCCAGAGGCCTTTCTTTCTCTTTTTTCCTCCTCCTTTTTTTGCATGGTAACGACAGCCATCAAATACGCACCTTAACGAGGCAGCTCGGAGAGCACAGGTGGGTGGGAATGTCATCTTTCATCCCGCTTCTATCCTCTCTCTTCCGCTCGTTCTATCCGTGGTTCTGTGTAGGTGCGCCTCTTAGCTTTGAAACACCTCTGCACTTCAGAAAATGTCCCAGGAATCCCTTTCTCTGCCTGTTTATTCTTCTTCCTTCCCCCAGCATTCTTTCCTCCCTCTTTTACTTCTTCCTTCTTTTCTTCCTTCCTCCTTCCCTCCATCCTTCCGTTTTTTTTTTTATTCTTCATTTCCTCCTCCTTTTGTTTCTTCTTTTAATCCATCCTAATTTTCCTTCCTTTATTAATGGCTTTGTTCCTTCTTCCTTACATCTTTTTTTTCCTTTCCTGTCCTCCTCTTTTCTTTAACTGCTTTCTTCCTTCCTTTTTCTTTCTGTCGTCGCTCTCCGACAAAGAACACAGACCTTCCCATTTAATGTGTTTGTGTGGGAGTAAATGAACAAGATTTGGTGTTAACTCTCAGCGGTATCAGCGTATTTAGGCTTCATCCGCTAGAAATCCCATGCTCAGTGCAACTAAAAGAAAGAAATGGCTGACTGCTGAAGGCTGATAGGGGATGAGGGACAACCACTGAGATGATGAGTCAGCAGTCACAGTGACATGAGAGGGTGGAGGAAGGTTGATCTCATCTCAATATCTCACTGTTTCGCACTGACAAACTTTTTCTCGCTGATTTATTTTATGTCTAATGTGACCATGAAGTGCAAAATGAGGAGCAACCAGCCAAATACGAACAGAATGATGATTATAAACTGGAGGAGGTTGAGAGAAAGACAAAATGAAATAGGGCGGTACAGATAGGGAAATGAGGAAGGCAGAAGGACAGAGGAGGAGGAGACTTTGTTGTTCAGAAATTTCGACTGACTGATATGCAAGTGTGTATTTACCACAAGGCTCAACAGGTACGCCTGTCTGTGCTGCGTTATCTCTGTCTGTCTGGAAACCTTTACATTTGCATATAAATTCGGTACACACTTTTTTACCAAACCCACCTAAGAAGCATTTTAATGTGCGACTTCTTTTTAAACATTCTTTTTTTTAAATATATCTGTGTGGGTTCAGGTTTTGCCTACACAAGAACTGCTAAACCTGCAATCACCTACATTGTAGGCAGCAGCCAAAAGTCTCTGAAACATGACGTCTCTTAAACATGATAAATAACGCTTTATAGAAAATACAAAAATGCTAGATCTTTAAATCTTAACTGTATTAAGCAGAAAATGTCATTATGTGTGCTCCTCACCTCTACTTATGCAGATTGTCCAGCGGTCAAACGGTCGAAGGACAGTCCCCTAGAGACATGCTCATGTAAAACAGCAGCAGTACTTACCCATGATGGACCTTGCTGCCGATAAAAACCATTACAATCGAACCACCCCAGAGAGCCACTGAGATTGAAATGAGTGAAAGGATGGATGGCGACAGAGATGGAACAAGAGCCATCGCTGCTTGCAGGAGAGAGAAAAAGATGTAGCGCAGTAATGAGCTGTGGCTCTAATTGGAAGAAACAACATGAGCACTTAATTAATGAAGTGAATCTCAGGAAAAGGATAAGAAAGCGTGAGCGAGAGGGGATATAGTAATTGAAAATGTCATATTTTACCTTTTGGAAAGTCATGAGAGGAATATTAAGAGTGGCAAATCGAGGAGTGTGACGAGTCGACGACAGAGACTTGGCCTTTGAGCTGTGAGGGGAGAGGTGAGAGACTCTGGGATTTACGTACTCCGTATACAGAGGATTAGAACAACTTGAAGATCTGCCACTCTCTCTTTCTTTGCTGCTATAATGTGCCACAAAACCCAAAGTCCCAAAAACGCAGACATTGCTGACGTGACTCACCCAAACATCTGTGTGATGAAATGTTTATCAGCTTTCAGCCTGAGCCGTAATGATGTAGAGGAAGCGGGGGGAAAAGGAAACGCCTTTTAAATGATTGGTTTTGGGAAGAGTGCAGGAAAAACAGAGAAATGTAATGAATGAGAGAATGGGAGCTTCGAAAAGAGAGGAGAAAGGAAAGAGGGACAGGAAATGTAATGCGAAAAAGGAACTGAATGACAGAATAGGGCAAGCAAAAAATAATTTGGTCATTATTTACTCACCCGCATGTCATTCCCAACCTGTATGGCTTTCTTTCTTCTGTAGAGCACCAAAGGAAAGATTTTGACTGCCGCTTTCTGTGCAGTTACAATAAATTGGGACCAAAGCTTTCAAGCTTAAAAAGGTCTAAAAGCCCCATAAAATAACATAAAAGTCAAACACATGCTTTGTGTATTATAATCCAAGTCTTCTAATATACTGTTATCATGTGAGAAAGCGACTAAACCAGACGTGTTAATCACTTTTTTTAACTTCCATTTTTTTTACATGCTGCGATAATCCAAGAAGCAACTATTATGTTTTGTGAAAATAAATTATTTATTTTTTCTGGGTATCTTTTCATTGATTCTGTAGTGATATATTAATTAATAACAATGTAAAGTTTGCTAAGTTGCCTAAATCTACAGAAGACATGGAACTAGTTGTGTGATCAATATTTATGAAACTCATGGTCCTTTTGAAGAATGTCTCCATTTCTGTTGCATTGAAAGGTTTGGGACAACATAAGTGTGAGTAAATTATGACACAATTCACAATTTTGGGTCAACCGGCCATTTAAGAGTAGCCTTTAGACGAATTCCCCCTTTAAGAATGGTTTTTGAGGAAACTACCTTTAAATATCTGGATGGTTGTGTTCAAAATATGAGCTTTTTGCCACAAAGGAATTGAGAGAAGAGGAATGAGAGGGCTGATTAGCTGCCCTCCTCATTCTGAAGAGTCATGGTGGTCTTGGGATATTGATCTGCGTCTGGTTATTGAACGTTCTGGTACCAAGCTGTTTATCCCTCAGAGTGTTGAAACGCACACACACACACGCCACCAAAAACTGTGGTGCTGCTCTTTGTTGCATAAAAAGTCGGTAGACCCATATGCAGATGGAGGAGAGAGTAGCTGCGAGGCTGCAACAGGAATGAGATGGGGCGAGAAAGAGCGATGAGGCTAGTGCTTGTATTAGAGGTGTGGAGGATGGTGAGCGGAGCAGGAAGATTGATGATCTTTGGGACGGAGGGATTGAAGATTACAGTGAGAGAGAGAGAGCTGAGCCTGGAGTGCAGGGTAACTGCAGTATTTTGCAGTGGTGGGAGATGAAAGGGTGGAACAGGAAGCTGCTGCACCCTGCTGGCTGGAGATGTTACCCGCAAGGAGACCCTTGACCCCGGCAGAGGGGTGTACTTCATGAACATCATGGTTTATCCCTTGCTCACACACTCATACACTCACTTACACACTGACAAGCCTTTTTCGCATGTGTTTTCCCATGTTCATGCTTGTATGTAGCTGCAGTAGTTCCTAAATAACCCTGTTGTAAATCCATTCCCTTGTAGTGTCTGTCCTTCCCAAATCACATCCTGTCATCGCTCACCCCACCCTTCCATCCTCCAGCTTTACAAAGGAATACCAAGGTAACCCTTCTTCCATTCACCTCACCTTACCTCATTTCCATTACATTATTCACTTCCCTTTTATCTTTCTTTTTCCCCCTTAGTTGCACTTAATATTCGCTTATTGTACCAAAAATAGTCATACTTTAGTTTTGCATGACTACATTTACATATTTTTCTTTCCCTTAGAAAAATTCAGGTTGTTTCTGTTACTGTAGCTGTCTGCTGTGATTGGCTAGCCTCTTCGTTTGTGTAATGAGTGGCAGTTTTATTACAGTGCTTGCACAATGAGCACTGGATTAATATTAATTTTTCATCTTCTTATTCTTCTAAACAAATTTCTGCAGTTATTTGTGCTTGCTTCATTTGTTTTCCAAATTATTTGCTTCATAATTTGAGCCTTATGCTGCCTTTCCAGTGCATGTGACAAAAGGAGAGTCTCACATCAGCTGTGTGGTGTTACATTCTTCTGTGAATGCAGGATAATTGGTTCTGGTTTTATGACTGACCATATGATATGAAATATTCATATATTCAATGGCATGCTGTATATTCTATGAAATGAAAACCAGTAATTTTTAAGACTTTGTCCAAAGCACCCATTACTTAGTATGGAAGATAATTTTGTTAAATACTATCTTTGAAAAACCCATACAGTGAGTACAGAAAGTATTCAGACCCCCTTAAATTTTTCACTCTTTGCCATATTGCAGCCATGCAAAAATAATTTAAGTTAATTATTTCCCTCATTAATGTACACACAGCACCCCATATTAACAGAAAAACACAGAATTGTTGACATTTAAAAAAAAAGATAAACTAAAATATCACATGATCCTAAGTATTCAGACCCTTTGCTCGGTATTTAGTAGAAGCACCCTTTTGATCTAATACAGTCTTTTTGGGAAAGATGGAACAAGGTTTTCACACCTGGATTTGTGAATCCTCTGCCATTCCTCCATGCAGATCCTCTCCAGTTCTGTCAATTTGGATGGTAAATGTTGGTGGGTCATTTTTAGGTCTCTCCAGAGATGCTAAAATGGGTTTAATTCAGGGCTCTGGCTGGACCATTTAAGAACAGTCACAGAGTTGTTGTGAAGCCACAAGCCTTGTTGTGAAGTGTCTTCTTGGAAGGTAAACCTTCAGCCCAGTCTGAGGTCCTGGGCACTCTGGAGAAGGTTTTCTTCCAGTGTATCCGTGTACTTGGCCGCATTCACCTTCCCTCGATTGAACCAGTCGTCCTGTCCCTGCAGCTGAAAAACACCCCCACAACATGTTGCTGCCACCACCATGCTTCACTGTTGGGACTGTATTGGACAGGCCATGTTGTAGTTACAGTAATTACTATATTCTAATACTACTATCTAATTCTACTTTGTGATGTCCTCAGAATTATGCTTTTCTATTTCAACTCTATAAGCCCAAATAAAACAAAACTGTTGTCATGAAACTGCCATGTATTGGGACACCGCCTTCTATAGAACAGAAAAGGGCACTTTCAAAACTTTGGCAACAAACATTAAAACACAATTCATGTATTTAAAAATTGTTATTCCATCTCTGTTGCAATAGTTTTGCAATTGTTGCAATTGTCTGAAATAACTGTACCCATAGTCATTTGTGTTTGGTGATGAGTTTTTGGCTCAAGGTAAGCATTTAAAGTCACACCAGAGGTGTTCAGCTGCGATTAGGACTTGGCTTTCTGCAGACCAGTCAAGTTCTTCCACGCTGACTGAATCAGTCATTTCTGTTAGAAACCTTATGCACAGAGAAATCATCACGTTAGAATATGAAAGGGTCTTGTTGCTATAACACTGAAAGTGCACAATAGCCTAGAATATCATTATATGCTTTAACTTTTAGATTTGTACTGATTACTAAAGTAGTCAAACCTGTTCAATACAAGGGGTATCCCTAAACGTTTGTCTGTATAGTGTATGTGCATAGTTGTACTGCATCCCAATTTGCATACTATCCATCCTGAATACTGTTTGATATTCAAAATGAGTCACGATGATTGACAGGCCAGTTTACACTAACTATGCAACAGATTGGCTTTGTCTCAAAAACATACCTTTTCTTCACAAAATGAGGACATACTTTGAAGCCACAGTATAGGGGAATTGGGAGGCAGCTTTTATTTTTTTAAACATGTATTTAAATTCTATGTTGCGATTGGTCTGTTCTGTCTTTAAATTTAAACTACAAAGACATCACCTCATCCATCTGCATTGCATATTACTGTCAAGTTTTGTCTTTCATTATCTCTTTTTCTTTGGTTTCACAGTTTTTTTAACCATTTTACCTTACATTTTAACATTACTGTTTGCTGGCTTGCAAGCACTGTCACTGAGTTTTTAATTGTCTTTCACCTCATTTTCCACCTCAACATATGCGAATCCCTCCCTGACGGCTCTGCTCCAGTGCTAACTTAGAAACCAGCTTAGTTCCATATGTTTTCTCCTGCTAAATCGCCTAGCTTCTCATCTCCTCATTTATGTTTTGTTTAATAATGTTCCTTGAGATGCATGTGCACACAATCCTATTGTCTTCCAAGTGCCCTTGTTATGTGAAGCACTAGCGCTGCTCTCCAGAGGATCTACTCAGCTGCTGCTCCTTGGATTTCGTTCAAATTTAAGAGACTAAGAACAGATGAAGAAACACATGCTGAAAGAGAGAGCAAAAGAAAAGACATAATGACCCCTGAAAGAGGCCCGGCTCTACACGGCATAGCTTGTCATTCATGATGTTGTGGGATGCGAGGTCGGGTCAGACGAGAAGCCCTTGATCCTCCCACCTGACAGAACTATTAAGAGACATCACTGTACAGCGTCACGCAACACTGCACAAACCTCACACAGCAGCAACACACTGACCTGCAGAAGATATCAGATGCATTTTCTAACATTTCCATTTCATGCACCTCAAAGTGTACAGTCATTGAATCTATGACACTTTATCTTTATTATATTCTCTCTAACATACACTTTTTTTTTCTCATTTCTTGCTCTGCCTCCTTCTGACTGGCATTGTTTGCTGCCTTCAGTATCCAGTAAAAATTTAAGGGATAAAGACTGTTTTCTAGAACAGACTATTAGAGAAAGACTATTGCAAGTAGAAGCGAGAGGCTCTCTTTAATGTCACTTCTTTAGCACCGGGTGGCTGGTTCCCTGAAAAGTGTTCGTGTGGCAGGGAGCAGCGTTAATTTTTCACCGTCTCTCAAACGGACTCCTAATGAAATGTTACTCGACAGCGTGTTCAAAGGCAACCTCCCTCTCTAAAGCTCTCCCGCTGTTTCTAAATTATTTGCGGTGAAGGTGAAGTGTGTAATTTTTTTTATGTTTAAATACTTGCTCTTATCCAAGCTTAATATTCAGAGACAACTGTAAGTAAAGCCATTTGTAGGATTATTTTGAGAAATGTAAACATTCTCTGTTTGTTTAAAAATCTCAACCGCACGGCAACATCAGCTCAACCAATGGTGTGAGCTTGGGGGCGGGCTTATCAGTTTGGCTTACCAATGGAAGACAGAAATTGATTTTGAAAGCAAACATTATTACACACTTTACTTTCAATTTAATATTAATAATATATGAACGGTTTACTCATTCTGGCGGTTGGTTCCAGATCCATATGCTGTTCTGTGAAACAGTTTGAATTTAGTGATTTTCTATATAATGAGTGTGAAAAAAGAACTTCTGTCGTCATTTACTGACTCTCATATCATTCCAAGCATGTACGACTTGCTGTCTTGCTATAAAATGTCATGGAAGTCAGAAGTAAACGGTTTGATAAAAAAAGAATGATATTAGGGTGAGTAAATAATTTAGTGTCTAAAGATCAATTAACATGAATAATGATTAATAAACTCTTGATATTTTTGTTCGTCTTAGATAATGCATTATCTAATTGTAACAAACAAGACCGTATTGCAATGGTGGCATCCAAATCACACACACAGCTCTTTCCTTCCTCACTTTTTCTTTTCATTGTTATCATTTTGTATATCTCTTTCTCTCTTCTGCTCTTTCTCTATCTATGTGTCTCTCTATTTCTTTCATTCACTCTGTCTCCATCTCCTCTATTTTGCTTTTCTACCCACCGCTGTGTGGTGTAAACAGGTTGTTAAATATTTGAGGATGCTGTCCAGCCTCATGTGTTGATGAGCCTCTCAAAGTTTCCTGTCTGTCAGTTCATGCAGAACTTTACTGTAAACTTCACACACAGACTCCGACGGCATCTTTTCTCTGCAGTCATTGTCTTTTTGAACTAATATAAATGCAAGCTATAAAATAACAGGGTGTTTAAATGAGCTAAATGTGTTGACTTTGACTTGTTTTAAGAAAATGCTAAAGCTAAAACCTGTGTTTGTGTTTGTCTCAGACCCCGGGGCAGTGGTGGAAACCCACAGTGCTGTTCCGTACGCAGTGATCGGAGGGATCCTGGCTCTGCTGGTCTTCACTGTCATCTGTGTGCTCATCGTCACCATCTGGTGCTCCGTCCGACAGAAAGGTGACCTTTTCTCTCCACAAACACTTAACCTGTGCTGACACACTGACATGCAGCACCTCACCTTCTGAGGAGAGGGAGGAAGTTACAAATATCCAAGCGCTAGAGACAGTGTCTGGGGAAGATAAAGGCTGGTTCACACTGCACCAACATCAACCAGGTTCAGTCACTCACCCGGTTTGTTGAGTTTGGTGCAGCAAGAGCCAGCGTGAGCAAGAACTGAGAAAAGGGCCGTTGTACTGCAGTGAATTTTTATCAGTGAGCAAACGGGGTGCGTAATGTTGAGTAATGTAACGATACACAGTGAGATGTGAGGACGAATACAGGGTGTATATAAGCAAGGGATGGAGTTTTGTAATGTTTATATATAGCATGAACGTTTTCGACATTGCTAACAAAGTCCAAATCAGTCAATTAGAATGACTTCTGAAGGATCATGTGACATTGAAGACTGTAATAGCTGCTGAAAATTCAACTTTGCCATTACAGGAATGCATTTTTTAATTGCATGTAATCTTTTGGATTCTTTTGAAAATTGTCTCTTGGTTGTGGATAAAGAGATCAAAACTGTTCAAATGTAGTCTGAATTGTATGTTACTTGTATTATCTTTTTAGTTATGGAACTGGTGTATTAATTCAATATCGCACTACAGATCCTGTTGGAGATTTTGATCTTGCCGCCCACCCTTAAGGTGATGTAACGGATGAATAAAAAAGTCAGGAGGAGAGAATAGTTGGTGTAGGTGTTTTCTTTTTCTTTGGTTCCTGAGGGCACTTGTATTTGTGTAAATGGGTTTAAATGAGGAACGAAAGAAAGAAGGAACGTCATCAGAGGACTGTGCCAGACTTCTAATATAGAAATGTAGCCCAGGGAAATGTGGACACGGCCCTCATGTTTAATTGCCTTTTTTACCAACCGAATTGTGGTGCATCTGTAAAGAAAACTTAATTACCTCGGCCCTGAACTCTTTAAGAACTTCTGGCCATCTCTGTGTGTCACCGTTTCCAATAAAGATCACGGCACCCTCAAATTAGGGTGGAGACAGAGGGCGGGGAGGAACCCGAGCTCAGCTGCCAATCAAAGTCACATGCAGTTAGTTCACCCATTGGTGCAGAGACAGAGAGCATTAGGGTTGATCCTGTCTAACCTTGGGGTGGCTGCAAAGGCAGAATGGAAGTGATTAATCTTAGGGCAGAGGAAGAGGTACATTACAGCTTTGATGCATTGTGCTGGTCCTGCGCGGCCCACAACATCACTGTTTTAATGGCACCATCAGCCTTTGCTGTACACTTTGAACAAAAATGCACATACATAAGATCAATTTTTTTAATTAAACGGTGTCGTGCTGGTGCCACAGAGTCACTTCTGCCCGAGTTATTTCAGTTATTTGTCTCCCAGCCACAGAGGCAAAACCATTGTGTCATATAATGATGTGAATAAAAAGGTCGCACGGTCACAAATCGCTGACCGCGCAGAAAAATGTCAGAGGTGATTATTCCTAATGAATTTAGTGAATAATTAAAAGTTGATCTGCATAAGTTCCCCTCAATTACAGTAAGATGATTTTTGCTGGGCCTGCAAAAGTAGCCGCAGCTGGCAGAAACGTGATGATGAATGTTTAGATTTGTGCGATCTAATAAAACAGCATGAATCCCCAGGGGACAGTTTAGTTTCGAGACGTAACGATTGAGGACACAAGAGGGACCGTGCAAAAGTTATCTCGACTGTTATGCATACAAATTAGAATAGACTGATAAACTTTAAAAGTTAAAAATAAATAAATAAATAAAAAATGTGGAGGGGCACCAGGGCTAGTGATCATGCGGAGCAGGGTTGTTATAGGTTAATTGAAATAAAGCTGAAAATAAAATTAAATTAAATGAAGAAGATTAGACTAAAAAAAAATCTAAATGAGAAATGTTGTCAACTAACTGAAATGAAGCTACTTTAGTAGATTTCCTTGGTTTTGTCTTGTTTATAAGACGTCTATGAATATCTAAAGTATATAAATAGAATATTTGAATAATCATGAACGATTTTAAATAATCATAATAAAGGCTTTTTCAATAAAGTGTTTGTCAAAAATCCAGTTGTGCTTTTATATGTTGGTTACCTCCTAAATTTAGTTCTTTCTTAAATTCATTAAATTCTGCTGTTAAGAAATGATGTATTAAAAAGTTAACACAGATCACAATAATAAATAACCAGTCAATTATATAATGACAGGTGACTCAAACTAAAAGCTGAACCCGGGCAGTGGCATTTTCATAAATGTCAGGTAGGAGCACCACATTTTTATTGGAGTTGTCACATTTTAAAAGTGAATAATTAAATATCAACTTGCCCCAGTCCCCTACTTGATCCAAATCAAAGCAAGAAGAGACAATTGAGACAGCTTTAAGTCCTGTTTTAACAGAAAAAATATCAAATTGCAATATGTTGTTGTAATTCCTGCCACAAAGTATAAACCTAATTCTGATGAAACTGTGTCTTTCTCTCAAGGTTCATATTTGACTCACGAGGCCAGTGGGTTGGATGAACACGGTGAGGTTCAGGAGGCGTTCCTCAATGGTAATGATGCCAGCCAGGGCAAGAAGGAGTACCTACTGTAGCGCCGCCCTAGTGGAGGTCTTCAGAAACACTTGGCCGCTGCAGAGTGCACACCGCAACACACACTGTTCCCAACCAGACCCACACACCACCACTACGACAACCAGAGGGAATCACAATCGTGCCATATGAAGATGGAGTGGGAAGGAGAGGATGGAGACAATAACGGAGCGGGGTGGAGAGAGTCGAAAGGAGAGGATAATTATTATGATTGAAAGAGCCCATCACACACACTCTTTCTGTTTTTACTGGCGAGTACGATAGACAACTAGCCATAATTGTAGGACAAGGAGAGAAAAGTGTCCATTCAAAACAGGCCGATCCATAACTGGGTGAAACGGCGTCGCTGTGGGAAGCCGCAAAGGGCTTATGAGCTATTGAATGTCCCAACGTGAGCAAATTGAAATTCCCTGCATTTGCCAAAGCGTTCGGGCCTCAGAGACTGAGCTGGTAGACAATAAATCCACCAATGACAGCGCTGAGAGCTCAGAGCCGTCCTCATAAAGTATTCATCTGCGCTTTTCATCCGGCGACTCCATTATCTGCTCACATTGGCCAAAACCTGTTGACTTGTGAAGAAAAGTTCCTCTCGTTTTGATCCTCTCTCGGTGACTCTCCATTTCCCGCTCTTCGATGCTCTTTCCTCTCCCTCCGCTATCTCTCCACTATTGTTTGTTAATAATTAAGGGATTAGACATGTTCTCTTTTATGAGAAGAATGAATTGGAGCAGACCGCTCACTCTGACGCTGTAAAAAAGGGGCTTAATTATCACGAAGAGTCATTGGAAACGTGAAACAGTGAGGAGCTCGACTTGGGTGAGAAAAAACAGGAAGGAGTTTGCCGAGAACATGTCAGAAATTTCAATATTTTTGTTTGTTTTTTTTTCTCGATTGCTCAACACGACAACGCTTACACAATGAAACATATCTCTAAAGTCGTTATTTGTATGAAAATGTCTACAAAGTAAGTTAAATGACTCTTTTAAGAAAAAAAACAAACACATTTAATTTTTTGCGCGCATTACCCCGCGATGCTATCGTACTAACACAGAATATTAGCTTAGAGGTGCAAAACTGAACAAACTACTGTTACGTCATCTTTAAAAAATAAAAAAATTTTAAAAAAGCAACATTCAAAAAAATATATATTTCGTTTGTCTTTAAAAGATATCAGAGGTCTTAATTGTTTTTATTAATTATTATTTTGACTATTATGATCGTTGTTATTGTTATTATTATTATTCTTACTGTTATTATAATTGTAAATGTTATAAATTGTATACTTCCCATGCTTTAGTTTTACCAGTAGAAACAGCCGTGTACCCACTTTTCTCTCTCCTCTTTCATTCTCTTCTGTCCTTCTTGATCCTCTTTGTGTCTTCCCTTCTAGTTGTCCGTCTCCTCTTCCGTCTTTCACTTCCTGTTTATTTTGTAGTCTTTGCGTCGCTGTTGATATAGCTAACTGTACATCTTTATAGGGGAAAGATACCAAGCACGACAAAATAAAAAATACTTAAATAATCCGGCGTCAAAGACTGATTTTCTGACTTGGAGAAGCTGACACAATCAAGTTTCAGAGGTGGCAATAAAGGAAAGCAGCAAGGAAAAAGGGGAGGATATTTTAATTAGCAGAAGCAGCCAGCAGAGATGAAAGCTGTGTGACTGAGATGATGAATCATAAGACTCCTATGACAAAAGAGCACAGACACCAAAGAGAGAAAGCAGGTGCATTAAAATAGGACTCCTCCATTATTTCACTGCGATCAATATATGATTGTGTCAGAAGTCACTTGCTGAGCGCCCCGGGAGGGGTGGATCTACGTTTAAAAGCCGAGGGGTGGATGACTGATCGATGTGTTTGTCCTCTATTGATGGAGAGGCTCTGCAGAAGCCTGTCATAAACAGTATCTGTCACATGGCAATCAAAGAGCACACTGCGTTACCTGCTGTTCTGCTCCCTTTGAGCAGCTCCTTAGATAAAGAAGGACATATGCTAGCAATTTCCTTTTAGTATGAGTAGAAATACTTCACAAAGCATGATCACTTGCTAATTTTGGACTTTCTGCGAAGCGAGCTACGCTTCAGCGAGCCGGCAAACTCCAAACGTTGAGTTCAAATGAACAATGACAGCCGTAGACTTCATCTGAACTTCATCAATTTCTTCTCATTTTATATACAGGACCACGGCTGGCATCTCAAATAAGGTAGATCTATGGGTAATAAAGCATATGCTGGTGAAACTTTCCTTCGGCTTTATCCAAGGACGATAAACTGTTGCGTTAAGAGCGTGATGGATTTGAAGCTTCCTAGCTCGTTGTAATGACCCCATTCAAGAGGATGTGGACACGAGCAGGTGCCATGAATTGACTGAAGCCGCTTTAGTGATGAAAGATTGTCATATCGGCAGGAAGCTAAAGGCTCTTGAGCGGAGAAAACAATCGAATGGGGAGAGCTTTTACTTGTTTTTCCTTTTTGCCAGTCCAGCTCCACTCAATAATTCACCTCGGCTTCGGAGGTTACTGCAGACTTTAATGAAAGAGAAAGGCATTTGCAAGAAAAATGAGTGGAAGACAATAATCAAGAAAGGAAAAGGCAACAGGCAAATCAAAGTCGGGGCTTTACAAAGACAAGGCGAGTGCAAGTAACATTAGATGGAGGATTTCATGCTTGAAACTTGGGTGGATAATGGAGAGGAAGAAAAGGAGATCACAACACAAATATTCAAATACAAAAGGAGTCATTTCTAACACCAGCACTGGCACAAGTGAGCAAAAAGAATAATCCAATTAGTGTGAAACAGGGCTTTTATTCGAGCTGCACATAAGAAGTACGCATTTAATCAAAACAGCTATGGAATCCTGTTTTCCCTGGGAGTTATTGAGTGGTTAATTATCTCGATGCATTCAAACGGTCTCTCCCACTTGATATGCTATTATAGTCGTTATAATTAAACATTCAGATCAAACCAAAAGCTTTTGCCGGGTTTCAACATTGATGGGACACATTTTAATGTACTATATTTAATTATGTAGAAGTAAGCAAACATATTGATGTATTCATATAACATCTCTTCTGAGATTGTTGGTAAAATCATTGCACCGTTAATCCTGGAGTATCACTGGGATTAAACATGGCAGCGATGGAATATTTATTGGACCATTTGTGCCACGTAACAGGAATTTACAAAGTGCTTTCTAATGATCCATTACCGAAGGGTTTATTTCTGCACCATAGATTGCTTATTTGTTGGTAGTGATTTAAAAGGTCTCAAGAATATTTCTTGCATATTGTAACATCATTTTTCAGCCCCCTGAAGAATTCATTATTTCCAAGCCAAAAAAAAGTCTTATCTGGTAAGCCATGTTCAGGGTATGATAACACAAGAATTACGATTGCTAGCCTCACAGGAATTGGAAGATTCATACACAAACTTGTTTCCTTCAAATCCAAATGGCTTGGTGTCCCCGTTGAGTTCAAGTATTTTCATAATTGGCCCCTAAAGTTGGAAAAAAGTGAAAACTTTTTAGACGTGGGTGGTATTGTGGCCTTAATCAAAAACACCAAGGATACAAATAAATGTGTTTTGATCTTAAAGCCAAAGTCTTGATTGGCTCTGTCAGATTTGCAAGTCTATGAGCAGAATGAGAGATGTTAAAATTTTAGTCAGGTGCGGATCCATATTTTGCTCATTTTTAGGCACTCATTTAGCCCAGTCTGAATGACAAAATATTGTGAATAAAAATTTTATTCAAACTAAAATGAGTGGTGTAAACTTTTGATAATATCACCCATTTATCAGATGTAAACATTTGATCAGATTCTCAGAAAGGACTTCCTTCGCTTCTAAAAAAAAAACTGCAACAATAACCTATTTTTACCTTTGTTAATCATGCAAATATTTACTTTTTATGAATTATGAATGCAGAATTAAAATTTTGGTTTCAAAACATGTTATTCATGAGATTTCTCCACATGAAAATGTTCTCAACCTTTAACATACTGTAATGCAGCAGCACAAGATCTCAGCACGCGCTCAGAAAATTACAGGAGAGATGTTTTCCTGAAGAAAACAAAGCCGCAAGGTGCAGTTTACACTGCTTTAAATCCATTCGCCACACTATATAAGATAGAATATGTGAATCACGGCATAAAATAGCAGATATGAAGAGGTCAAATAGCAAAGATGAATCACAGTTTGAAAAAATCAATCGAAAAAGACTTCATTGTGAATTTAAAAAATGTGCCCATTTAAATATAACTAATAACTACAGTCATTATCTGGGTACATTTTGGAGAAATGTGGCATGTAGGTGTATAATAATTCCAGGGGGCTCCAAAAAAATAAATAAATAAAAAGACCAATTTATTTATACTTTTAGCTTTCATACAGCACAAAAAAGTATGACGAAAATCACGGTGCAGCAACACACGTCTTTAATTCAACCTGAAATGACATGGACTGACCCTAAAGCAAATGCACTGCAGAAAGCCTGGCATCTGCCACAAGCTAGAATTAGATTAGTTATACTCAATAATTTCATCCCATGCAACAACTCTACGGATAACTTTTGGTGCAAGTGCCCTCTTCACATAACATCTCATCACATCTCTGCTGAAGCTTTGGCTTTCAGTGTCGGTCCAGGGTGACTGAAATCTTCCACTGTACGGAAAGCACTCCCCACTGATTTGACTCGAGAGGAGATAACCCTCGAGGTCAGGTTGGGCGCGGATAACAAGGAGCATTCGAAGCCTACCTGCTGTGAGGTGTTGGTGAAGAGAAGAGGGGGCACTAGGCTATACATCTGATAGAGAACAGAGGTCGTCAGAGAGGTCCAGCTGGGTCTGGCGGCGCTCGGGGCGAAGAGTAACAAAGCGTGGGTGATGTGCAGGGGCAGGCAAAGCATTACTAGTAGAGAAATAGAGAGAGCCAATGAGCGAGACTGCACTGAGCTTTGTTTTTGAGAAAATGTGGAGCTCACTGGAACCTGCTGTGGCGTGAAATACATCAAGTCTAGATACACACCCGAGAGAACCAACAAAGGGATAACAAACACTGTGACCGTATAAACATACACCATGAAGACTGGACTGAGCGTGGTGTCGGTGGCACAGACGCCCCAATGGCTGCTGTGGATCTCCGCATATGTGAAATTCTCATTGTCCTCCACCAGGAACTTGGAAAGAAATCCTCCGTAAGGCAAGAACTGCCCGATTACAGAGCGGTCCTGTGGGTAGGGTCGTACGGGAGGGAAGGCAGGGGTGGTATAATTGGCTTCGGGCCATTCATCCATCCCCAGTCCAGCTGTATCGTCGTCCTCAGCAGCTCCCCAGGTATCGGAAGAGTTGGAAACGATGAACTGGCCAAAGGCGATGATCACTGAAATGACCCAGCAGAGCAGCACCGAGCACAAAACCCGCCTACGAGTCACTAAGCCTGCATATCTGTAAGAAACATAAGCTCCGTCCTGAGTTTTTCCTATTTAGCATATTCAGCACAATTTAACACTCTGATTTTATAGTCAGCACAAATCCAGTCTTTAATGTTATTTCACATATTTAAAAGTCCCAATAAGCTGAGAACTTGCTGAACTTCTCAAACATAAGCAAGGTCAGGATGTACACACTCACCTGGTCCCCAGGCGGCTCTGCAGGTGTTTATTGAGGGTGAGTAGAAGCAGAAGACACATGGTGAACTGCCTGAGCAGGAGAGGGCAGGAGACCATAGCGATACAGGTGTACAGGCACTGGGAGCTCCTCAGGCTCAACAGCACAGATACAGGAGCGTCCACAGTACTGCCCACTGACCCGACCAAGCCGAGGCAGAGCTTCAGGCATGCAGATGTGCTCCAGCGTCTGGTTCCTGGACCACCTGCTTCACAAACAGCAGCCAAGCACAACCTCACACTTACTCCGAACACCAGCACCGCTACTACACACTGAATCAGGGAATATAGCCACATGGCATACATGACCCCTAAGAGGAAACAGAGGGAGATGAAACATGAATATAGGAAGTTAATTTAAATTTAATTAAATAGTGGATTTAAGGTAAATGTGATTTTGGTGATATCAATAGCAAGTGATTCTCTTATGTTTGGTCCCTGCTTCTAATGGTCATACCTTCTTGTTAAGATGCATTATTAGTATTGTTAATTTTAATAATGACCAATGTTGGGAAAAGTTACTTTTAAAAGTAATGCATTACAATATTGCGTTGCTTTCTAAAAAAATTACGTTACTTTTTATTGAAAGTAATGGGTTACGTTACTTTTGAAATACGGGCAGAGCTTAAGTGTTTTTTTTAATGCAAGAAGTTCTATTTAAAGCAAATGTGAACGCACACCAAAAAGTGTCACGAATAAACCTCAGGCTAAAGAAAAAATAAATTCACATCTGTAAAGAAGAATACAAAAGAAAGTTCTATACTCTTCAGCAATAAATAAAAAAATGAAGTCATTTATAAAAATGAGATAAGATACATTTGAGTAATTTAATTATTGCAGGTTTGTGTCATATTCTGAGTTTATTTTAATTATTTTTGATAAATAGGCCTACTAAATGTGCAGAGCACATGCCCTTTTTGTAATTAAACTCGGAAGTGCACTTTTTTTGGGGAGTTTTTTTTTAGTAAATCAATGCTGTTGGTAACCCTTTACATCTGTTTGACTTTTTAACAAATATTTAACCAATTAAAGGCATTAAAAAGCGTATCTGCGCTAAAACTGCCAGTCAAACTTCACAACTCCGCCCCCTGAGCGCCACAAACTTACGTTTCACGACATCAGAGTAATAGAGCAAAAGCAGATGAACGTCTTCGTCTTGTAACGGTAAGATATCTTGTTGTTGGAATAAGTGCACTGTTGTCTTTATGAAATAAACAGAAGTATGTCTATAAAGGTTCATATAATGCATCACCACACTGGTGTGATGTTGACGTAATGTGAGGATGTCGTTTTCCCTGGTCAAAAACCCGCGGTGTAACTGCATCTGAGTTTGACACAGTAACCGAGTGATCCTTGTCAGCTATGTAAAATAGATCATAAGAAATTTCACAGCATGGTAGGTTAAAGTTTATATTATGCTATTATATTATGCATGTGTTTGCTGGCCATATTTTTTAAAAATCTATTATTGTATACTACCCGCTCATCTTCACATGTATAAACTTAGAAAAACATGGCTCACAGAAGAGTGTTGTTGTAATTAGTTTTAAAGATACCATCTATATGCAATGGCGGCGCTACGGGGTCACCCCTGGCCAATCCCCGGCCACCCCGATGGCTCTGAGGAATAATTTGTCAAAACGTTCAGTAGATCATTCGCGAAGAACATTTGTTCCGCCTACAAATTCCCCGGGCGTGATTCCCAAACGAACACCGCAAGGTAGCACACAATAAACACAAGTTTTAGCGCGGGTGTATAGCCAATTTACACG
>JAUCNO010001113.1:24967-38096 GCA_032353835.1 Enteromius viviparus | reverse complement strand
TTTTAATAAATCTGCAAAAATGTCAACAATTCTGTGTTTTTCTGTCAATATGGGGTGCTGTGTGTGCATTAATGAGGAAAAAAAGAACTTTTATTTGATTTTTAGCAAAGGCTGCAGTATAACAAATTTAAGGGGGTCTGAATACTTTCGTACCCACTGTATAATCCAGCATAAAGTATAGACAGAACCAGCAGTTGGGTTGTTTTGACCCAGTGGCTGGGTTACTATCCAGAAATTGGGTTTAAGATTTAACACAACTACTGGGTCAAAAAAAAAAACAATTGCTGGTTCTCATCATTTTACACACTGTAAAAATTTGAGAGAAATCATTCAGGTAGAAATATTTTCATGACTGAATCCGCCTGACTACATTAGATTCTGTATTGTGGTTAATTTTTCTGTTACATCAGATAGCAGAATGAAGCTAAATAAAAAGCTTGTGCTTTTTTGAAAATGTGCACTAGTAACGGTTTCGTAAAAATGCTATATTCAAAATTGGAAATATAGTAAATCATATACTTTATCTGCACACAGAATTGTAAAGCAATATTCTTTATACTGTATACCAAATAGCTTAATTGTTTATACAGTTAAAAGTAATGTTTATATTGAAAATAATTAACTATACTACCCTCCAGCTCTGATTTAAGACTTTAAGATATTATAACATTCACATTATGATTTTCTGAAAGGCTTATCTAAAACAATGTGTATTGTGTATAAGCAATACTGCATGTCTAATTTTTGTTTAAAATGATTTAGGATTCCACCTGTCCAACAAAACAAGTCAAATTCCTACAGAGAGAAAAAAACCCAAAATGAATTGTTTTCTACTTCCTCAGGAGATATGGAAGATCACTTTCTGTTTATGGTTTGGTTTCAATATCTGAAGCTGTCAGGAGTTTACCACAGTTTGAACTGAAGAAAAATACTGATATTTTAGATGATTCTTTTGTGACATCCTGACAAAGCTTCCTGCTTTTGAATGCCAATATTCTTGTGTTCATCCATACAGAAATGGTTTGTCAAGACAATCTCGATGAGCCCAGGCCTTGAGCTAAAGTGAGCCGAGGACTGCGAGTCAGGCCTAATCATGCAATCACACAATAACTGACCTCTCTGATCCTCTTGTTCTTGTGTAGAAGCAAATCCCTTCAGCAATGTTATTACTGACGCCAGCGGGGCTGTTAGTCTCAGTGTTAAAAACTCTGATGTGATGCAAACTTCTAAACATTCTAGAGACAGTTTTATAAGGGGATAATTTTCTGTCTTCATTACTCATGTTCTAGTTGTCAAATCAACTCGTATGAGTTTCTTTCTTCTGTTGAGAACCAACAGATATTTTGTGTAATGTTGGAAACCAAACACTTGATGGTAGCCATTGACTCCCACAGTATGTGAAAAAACACTACGGCTGCCGTGAACTGGTTGATTACCAGCACTCTTCTATGAGGCAAATCTCTAGCTAATGCATCTTTATGTCTCACGCTCTTTCTCTCCGTGTAGCCGTGTGTGCTGTGACTTCCTGACGTCTAGAAGTAAGGTGAAGCGATCTGGAGAGAGAAGCATAATGTCACGATCAGATGAGGTCAACAAAATGACAGAAAATGTCTACAAGGTATGTGTTCAATGAAAAGGAACGATTAAGTAGAGAATCCAATAAGATAAAAGGAGAATTAAATTCAAACATATGTGCCAAGGTCTGAAATGTAATATGTTCTTTATATTTGTTTTATACACATTTTTGTGCAAACCAAAAAGGCATATTTAAACAAAAATGATTGGCATAAATAATGAAAGATTTAAAAATAAAAATTAATTATAATTGGCATATTTCAGTCATTGTGAATTGTATTTTGAATGATAATATAAAATTAGCATTATTGACAGGCACAATGTACATTTTCCATTATTCCTGTAATGACAAACAAAAACAGTCATGAGGGGGTATTTGTCCATTTTCCATGTCTTCCTGTTTCAGATGATTTTAATCTGTATAAAGGATGTATACAGTTATGTCCTGATTGAATGTGGATTCTGTGTTTAGGGCATTCTGGACCAGTTCAACCCCAGTCTGAAGAATTTTGTCACCATGGGCAAACACTATGAAAAGGCTCTGACAGGTCAGACATCATTATGTAATCATGTTCATTTTTCTGTGATGGGCAGAGGTCCACTGGAGATTAGTGTGAATTTGCTCTTCACCTGCCAAACAATCATGTATTCTGGAGCTCACAGACTGCTGTAACATGCCCTCTCTCTCTCTACAGGCGTCACAGTAGCAGCGAAGGGTTATTTTGATGCTCTGGTCAAACTTGGAGAGCTGGCCAGTGACAGCCAGGGCTCGAAAGAACTGGGTAAACACAGTGAAAACACCAGAAAGATTTGATAAAACCAAATTTTAGAATTACAAAGTGTATTTTTTTGCATTGTTGGGTAGATAAATATTTGGATACAGATACAATTTTGATTATTTTCACTGTTGACCAAAGCATATTAAAGTTGCAATTATATAATGAATACAGGCTTACAGTCCACACTAGAGACCGTAAGTTATTGAACAGTTGACTCAAAAGCTGTTTCATGGAGAAATGTGGGCTTTTCCTTCATTATTTTTACATCAGTTAAGCAGGTAAAGGTCTGTGTTTGGAAGCCGTTGCTGTGAACCGCATCATACAGCCAAAGATATCTCCGTATAAGAGAAACATACCCTCAAAAACAAAAGAGATCCAGCAGAGAGAGATAGCAGGAACATTAGGAGTGTCCAAATCAACAGTTTGGTATATTCTGAGAAAAAAAGATGGCACTTTTGAACGCAGAAATATAAAAAGACCAGGACGTCCACGAAGCACAACAGTGGTGATGATCGAAGGATCCTCTCCATGGTAAAAAAACCAACCTTTTCACAACATCCAGCCAAAGAAGAACTCTCTGTCAAAGTCTACAATCAAGAGAAGACAGAGCAAATACAGCGGCTTTTCCACAAGCTGCAAACAAGACCAGACTAGACAAAAAACATCCAAAAGCACCTCTGGAAAACCATGCTTTGTACAACTGAAATTAAGATCAACCTGTACTAGAATGACAGGAAGAAAAGGCTCGGAGCAGCTCAGGATCAACATAATCTGAGAAACAGAGCAGTACGTCTTCAGTGTCTCTGGGTTACTGCTGTTTAGTGACATCTCTGTCTCATATGTCTCTGTCCAGATTCAGTCAAATGCAGCAAAGTTGATTGGGTGGCGCTTCATAGTACAACTGAACAATGACCCAAACATACAGAAAAAGCAACCCAGGAGTTTTTGAATCCTGATCTCCTGATCTCAACCCGACTGAGCAGCATTTCACTTGCTGAAGACTAAATTAAGGCCACAGAAAAGGTCTGGCAAAGCATCTTAAAGAGTGCAAAAGATTCTCAACAAAATAAAAAAATGAGCATTTTATTTATGATTATAGTTATTTGTCCAATTATATTTGAGTTTATCTATTAAGTCTTATTTCTGTTTTAGTTTTTGTTAACTAAGGCTATTCAAATCTGTTCTGAAGCAACACTTCCGGCAGAGTAAAGTTAACGGTGAGAAGCGATTGTGAAAACGTAAGTAAATATAACCGCATTGTTCAAGTTCACAGTGCATCAGTGTTTACAGGAAACGAAAGCGTAAAAGCAAGTCACTACAGCAGAAGAGAATGAAGAGGCAAAGCTTGTACCATAAAATGGAGATGAAGAAAGTAAGAGAAAGCGAGAGAGGGGCAAAAGAGAGAGAGGCCTTTGTTGAAAGATTAACAACACCACATGATCTCATTGTGCTGCTGAAAACAGCGGGGGTGGGCGAGAGGGAGGGCAGGAGGAGAGATGCCAGGCCGCACACACACTGTTGCTCAGTAGGGGATAAAGAAGGCCAACATCCACGGCTCGGCCCACTGAAACTGACAACAAAACACACCACAAAATCACCCGCAATGAAACGCAAGAGCGGACAGACAATGCCATGCAACTGCTCTTTTCAGACAAGTAATTGCACATGCATCACTGCACTTTATGCAAGTTCATGAACATGCGTTTTATAAAATGAACATGTAGTTGTTGCATTATAGAGCGAACTTTAATGTGCCCTTGATGTGAGTGTGATGTCAATATCAGCTCGTGTGAAAGTATGTTTGATTGCACATCTGTGAATTGAGATGCAGGTCTCACGGTTTGTGTCTCCTCGTGATTCGTGTTGATTCAGGTGATACGCTGTTCCAGATGGCAGAGGTTCATCGGCAGATCCAGGTCCAGCTCGAGGATGTGGTGAGTCAGTGTGATGACGTTGTTGGAGTAAAGATGTACAGATTCAGCATGTGTGTCAGTCTTTCTTGTGCATTCTTAGCATGTTCTTTCTTACCAAAGTTACTCCGGTACTGTGTTAGAGACGCTATCAGTCACTCAGTATTTACATTTAATGATGTTCAAAAGGATTAGAAACATATCTATTCGGTTGCGAGAGCAGTGCCTATACACACTTCTGATTGGCTGTAACACACAACAATCTAACAGGGATTAATGTTTTGCTTTTGTGATATTGTAAACGCAGTTCTTTATTTTGCAAGAGATGTGAAGCATTTCTTCAATTTGTGCGTAAGGTTTTAAAAAAGAGGCAAATATGACCTGTAAAACTACCAAAACACTTCATACACATCTCAGATCAACTCTACTATAACACTAGCAAGCTTTTCACCCAGCAAGCATAGTTTGTCACTCATCCATGTCTTTTTCAAACACTCTTCAACAGCATCATTGCCACTTATGGCACAAAATGCATTGAATGACTACATCTACTTTTCAAAAACATTATTTTCTCACTCCGACAGCGGCAAAACCAGCCAGTTTGGGGATATTTAAAGCTGCAGTCTGTCACTTTTGTTGCTCTAGTGGTTAATAAACAGACCTGTGTGTGTCTTGAGGAAGAACATTGTAGCCGGATCTACTTCTCTGTGTTTATATCTATGGTGAATCAATCAGTCTAAAGAGTCCAAATAATATAAAGACTTGTTATAGGTGTATCATTTTGGTATTGTCTGTGTCTGAGTGAGAAAGAATTCATGCGATTTGTAAGATGTGTTAATTGAGTGTATATCCTGCATAGATGCTGTTGAGCTGCACTGTATGAGGAGTTTGGAAAAGTGACCTATAATGCGCTATAATGAGCAGTATTTAGTGTAATAGTTCATTAGCAGCTGCTGCAAAGTCATGTTCTGAGACAAGAACGCAAGCAGAAATGCTAGCTACAAATCAATAAATAAGAATAAATAATATACTTTATACTAATATACTTTAAAAAATTAAAAATAAATCTGTGAAATAGCTGTCAGCTCATTACAACATTACGGACATTTCTGTTAACTCTAAAACACAATGCAATGAAGTGTAAAATTCAAACTACTGGTAAAACACCTAACACAGTGCAAATGTCCATGGGGGAAAATCTCTGTTGTAGTCTCTGGACAAGGTGTGTTTTCTGTCTGTCTGCAGCTGAAGCTGTTTCACTCAGAGCTGCTGTCTCAACTCGAGCAGAAACTGGAGCTAGACATCAAATATCTGACGGTGAGTGGAGGTCACTGCTAACTAAACAACCTACTGAATTTACTAAACACGGGAGCTCAAACGAGTAAACACAGAGTCCGTCGTGTTCACCTTGAGCAAATGATTCAGAGAAGATCAACGTGACATAGTGTATGAAACCTTTGTCCAGGCGACGCTCAAGAAGTACCAGAGTGAGAGGAAGTCGAAGGTGGAGTCCATCGAGCGCTGTCAGTCCCAGCTGAAGAAGCTGCGGAGGAAGAGCCAGGCTAGTCGCCATCCTAACAAGTACGGTGACAGAGAGATGCAGGTACGAACTTCTTATCCCTCCAAATCATCCACATGATGAGAATTGTCTGTGACACGCGATCTACTCCATGCCTTCTGTCTCAGAAAAAGCTCTTTTAGCATCCAGCTTCATCCAGATTTAGATGAAGTGAGTGTCAGATCATCTCCAGCTCAGTTCTACTTGATTTTCAGTCAATCAGTTTCTAGAAGAATCATAAATCTGATCATCAGGATCTTTTGAGGAGCTTCACTTTCTCTGTTCCTAAGCGGAGCAATGATCTTCACAAGCCATCTCACTTCTTCTGAGGAGACTTTATTTCTTCAGCTCCCAATCAGCACTGCATTGCATTATAAGTTTGGATCTGCTGTACTGTTATACTGTTTTTGCTCATGTAATATATGTGTACTGTGTATTTTTTGTATATATAAATACAAACACATGCTGTTTATATTTCGAAAATATGTACATGTATGCACATTTATGTATTTATATGCCTATATTACACTTTATATATAATATAAACATAACATATTTTTCATAAATATATACATGCATGTGTTTGTATTTATATATACATAATAAATATATAGAGTACACACATACTCATATATTATTTGAACAAAAACGTTTATTTTCTGAAGTTATGGAGTTTGTGTCTGATAGTAGCGAAGCATTTTGTAATGTGACTAAAAGAGTTAACTGCTTCCCGGTTTGGTGCGGCAGTAAGCGAACAGTAAGTCACTTTGGATTAAAGCGGCTGCTGAAGAACTGAGTAATTGTGTTGCTTGCCAGTTCTGTGACTGCTGTGTTCATTACTGAATGACATGTACTGCCATTCATTTGTAGTTTGTATGACTCATAATGGGCGATTGAGCACAGTGAAGGCCGTCTGAGCGACCCACTGTCCTACATATTAAAGCAGAGAGAGCGGAAGACTTCTCCTCCGTGTGTGAACAAGTGTTTGTTTATTTGAGCGTGTGTGTTTGTTCAGCAGCGAGTCTATCTCTGTTTATGTAGACCTGAGCTGTGCTATCACCAGCGTTAGTCTAAACATGTTTCCAGGTCACAAAGAGAAAGAGCAAGTCATTTAGTTTGAGATTTAGCAGATATCCGGAACAGCTGATTTGGGCCCAGAACAAATGTAAGACTGATGTAGTGAAAAAACAACGGAAAATCATGAAGTAAAACAGGATCGCGGTCTGAAACATGTTTATAGAGGAGAAAATGATAAAGCTATTCAGTTATCATTTGGAACAACATTACGGTCGTTTTTGGGTGAACTGGCAGGGTTTGTGAGGGAATGAAAAGCTGAAAATGAACTATATAGAATGTAACATCAAAATAAATGAATGGGGATTTGTGATATTCACAATATAGCTGAGTGTAATTATCAAATGCACAATCATTAATGCACATTTGCATAATTTCTGGCATTTAGACAGAATTTTAGAATTTTAGTGTTTTGCCAAAATACAAACTAAAGGATTTAAATTCTGAAATGTACGTGCATTTGAACATCTGGAAGTAAATGATTTTAGACATAAATAAGATTATTATCAAAAAAGAGGCTTGTGTCTACTTTAAGAGTCTAGCTGCACTAAAAAATAATAATAATAACACATATATTTTATCATGTGATCTGCTTCAGAGAACCGTGAACAAACAAAGTTACAAACTCACTTCAAGAATATATTTAATGCCTAATGCTTGTGGCTGACAGAAGAGAGTGGGGTGGTTATTGTGTGTGTTCTCTCACTGTGACAGTATGTGGAGCTGATGAGTCGTCGGCAGGGCGAGCTGGACTCTCTGGTAGCTGTTGGTTATCGCTCCGCTCTGACAGAAGAAAGGAGGCGCTATTGCTTTCTGGTGGATCGTCAGTGTTCAGTCACCAAGATCCTCATCAACTACCACTGCAAGGTAACACTAGCTAACTAGTGCTGTAAAGGCAGAGGTGGACGAAGTACACTAATCAAGTACTTGAGTGAAAGTACAGTCACAGACAATAAAATATTACTCCAGTAAAAGTACTCCTTTTTCAATTTACTGATAGGTAGATTTATTTACCAATTTTATATAGGCTACTTAATTTTATATAAAACTTATTTTTAAAACACCTGTGGTTTTCCCAAAATAACCACTAGTGAAGCTCCAGCATGTTTGTGTGTTGATTGGACCACGTTGAAGAGCATGATGTTGACAGTGAAGCTTACACTGCAATCTACTGTACCTGAGAGAAAGCCCATCTGACCGCTTAATTTCCACCAGTAAGACAAAAGGTTATTGTGACATGAGAATAAATTAGGATGAACATTTGAAGGAAAATATAATATTTTCATATTTTTTTCTTTTCAAACCTCGTCTGTGTTGTAAAAACACCCCAGAGGGCATAACTTCCCTCTTTGATAATTATCTGCAAATCACATCCTTTCTTTTAGCCTCAGATGTAATCTATAAAAAAATGTGGACATTATCTAAAAATGTCTATAACGTAGCACCAGCAAGCTTGTTAGCTTAACAATCAGCATCAGATAACAATATTTCGACCTACTTATTTTCAGTATGGTTATAAATAAACATTTTTAAAAAACTGCTAACGTTACAGCAGCAGGGAATATGAACGTTTTTTGACTTAACATTAGAGACACTGATGTGTCTGCATCATCTCAGTGGGCTTAAATAGATCATTCTTTACAGCATTGTTACCCAAATATTATTTTCAGTTAAAGTAATTTCGATATTAATAACTTGCTTTACGGATCATCGGTCGCGCGCCAGTTGTTCGGTTCACTGGTGACTCGCTCTGAACGGATCGTTTGAATCAGTGAGCTGTCGAATCAAGAACAGCTGCAATCGGATCTTTTCAATTCGAGGGTGAATCGTTTGGTGGGATTTGTGAACCAGATTCATTTAAAAGAATCAGTTTGTTAATGAATCGCTCGTCTCCGTCTCGCTCGGAGCACGTGATATATGAGTAACGATGTTTTATGAAATGTAGTAAAGTAAGAAGTACAATCTTGTGCTTAGGAGTGTAGTGAAGTGAAAGAGAAAGTTATTTAAATAAAACTACTCCGGTAAAGTACTTGATATTTGAAAAATGTACTTAAGTACAGTAACGAATTACAAATACTTTGTTACTGTCCACCACTGTTTAAAGGACTAGCAGACACAACAGCCTGACTGGAAACATGTGCCTTTTACTACATTCTAGCAAAACTTACATAAAATACCTAGATGTAATACGGTTTCCAGCTGAAATGAACACTCCATGTGTATGTAAACGTGCTCGGTAGCGCACCTGGTAAAGCATGTTAAGCACTCGGGAGCTCTTCCAGTTTCAAAAAGGTTCAAACGAATCACTTCAAATAATAATGTTACAGTTAATCATCTATCATTCTGATATTGTGTAAGATATCCATTATTAACATTTACATTTTAATGTGACATAAGATCAATAATATCTGTAACAAGAGCTCTTCTCAGCATCTTTCCTTCTGATTATTTTCATTTTGTTCTGCAACAATATGAAAAAAGAGATATAAACACATACTGCACATTCATGATATGTCTCATATATTTATTCACTTGAATATACTAAGAATGAAAAAAAGAATAATTATTCACAAGTTATTGTTCACAATAATTCACCAGTTTCCGCTTGACATTTCTAACTCCTCAGCACGGTGACATGAAAAAGTGCACGTTATTTCAAGCATATTTTCAGTTGTTGAGTAAAGTACACACATTCTTTTCACTACACAAACATTTCACCTATATAAATGTTTCATTCATTAACTCCCTTTCATAATGAAATCAAACATTTCATTCGCATGTCTTATCGTTCAGATTAATACGTGTCTATTATTTAGTCTAACTCATTTAATGGCTATAAACTGTACCCAGAAGTAAACAAAACCTGACAAAATCATCAAAAAAACACCTTTGAGGATGCAAAGCACACAATTGTAAAACTGTGTGCTTTGCCATCTTTGGACATACAGCAGGATATTAGAGGATCTGAAGAAGGGAGAAAGATGGCATCATACCGCATTTTATATTACATTATACCTAGCATTGTTAAAAGTACTAAATTAAAGGAAGTTGTGTTGTGTTTCTGTGATTAAATCAGATGTTCTCAATACATATTCCAATAATCTCATCTTTTGTAAACAGTGATGAAACAGTAAAAATAATATGTGTAATGAAAGCATGTTAAAGCGATGTTAAAAGTGTGATCAGTTTGTAGTTTTGAGTTTTGAAAATAGACACCTTGCTTGTGAAAATGGTGCCAAAGTGAATAAAAAATGTGTATTTCAGTGATTTCAAACATCAAAAATATAGTTGCAAAAAAGGTCAGGTTTAGTGTAGGTGAGACGTCTATAAATGTGATAGAGCATCAAACCTTTTGCTCCAATGGAATGTTGTTACATTTATGTTTTGCATAAAACTGAAGACGCTTGTAGAGACACTCACTGCACATTTCACTTTCAATAATCAGCATAATATCATTTACATCTGTGTGTTTGAAACTAGTTTGATGAAGCTGTGTATGTAGCCATCACTAGTCTCCAGATCTGGTTTTGTTTGTTAGGTGAGAGAGCTGTTGTCTCAGAAGCTGTCGTCGTGGCAGCAGTCGTGTGCTCAGCCGACCAAACTCCCGGAGCGAGCCCTGAGCCTGCTGCGTCACACCGCCCCCCAGAGCTCCGGAGGAGCCGGCCTTGCAGAGCTCCTGCGCAACGCCAAACTGGGCATCACCCAGCCCGCAGAACAGGTCCAGCACACACACACACACACACACACACACACACTGTCACAGCGCAGAAAACACAGAAGGGTGAACATAACGGTCGTAAAACAGGATCCATGTTCTTTATTTAAAATATACTGTAATTGCCTTTTCTTTTCATTTTGATTGTTAAGTGAAAATAAATGCATGTGTATCCATCCATCCATCCTATGATCATGAAAATCCACCCAGTGTTGGTTTGGTTTTTTATCCCTATTTTAAAAGAATGATGTAGTTCTGCACAGGCCCCTCCCACAATAGTTGATTGACAGGGTTGTCTACCTTAGCCCCGCCCTAAGTGAGCTGTCATCAGTCCATCACTGAGTAGATTCTGTGCAGCGAAGATAAGATGTCTCCATTAAAAGATTGAGGTGTTTAGTTGTTGGATTTAATCGTCATTTCCTGTGTCTCCGCTAAAGAAGCAGATGATTTATTTTGCTCTTGTTTTTTTACACTGCCGTTGGGAAATTTTAACCAAAGTATGTTATAGACTTTTTATTAAGACCCTAAAAAATCATATCAACCTGTGTGAAATTGGTTATTACTATAATTAAATTAAATTGCTATTACTGTAAGAAATATCTTAGATTAAAATTAATTATTTTAAAAATAAATTAAATATGTAATTTTAACTTTTCAGTATAATATAATATAATTTATAATGTCAGCACGTTTATAACCTTTATTCCATGTTTTTCAGTTTTTAGTTTGTTATGTTTAGTTGTTATGTAATGTTTTTGTGAAAAATTTGAACCAGTATATTTTCCTCAATGAAAGAATTGCATCTTTACTTTTCAAAATGATACTCTAATATTCACACCAAATACATGCAGCTGTGTCATACATTAAATTGTTCCAAAATAAAATAAAATAATCATAAGTAATAAGTAATAATAATCATAAGTAATAATAATAAGTGTGTGTGTGTGTTGAACTAATTCACACAATTCAGTTTAATTTAAATGTTTAGCCGAATTCTTTCCTAAACACCCTCAACTGAATAAATTGCATGTAGTATTTTGTAGGACACAATTTTCTGATCAATACAACATTTATATCACACGTGTTCTTTCAATCAATTTTAATAAAGAACGCAAACGTTAGTGTTAAGTTTTAAATTAGCCTCAGTTAGATAATTGATCACTAAACACTAACCGTAAGTTAGACGTAGAACTAATGATGTCTGATTTGGCTCTGCTCTCTCAGAGGCTGTCTGTACAGGAAGTCCCGCCTCTGTTGAATGGTGACAGCAGCAGTCGTCCTCAGCAGCAGCAGAACCCCTCCAGTAATGGACACGCCCACTCTGCTTCTTCAGCCAACCACTCCCAGCCAACAGTGGGTGTGTCCGGGCGACAATCTCCTCCTACTGTTAGCCACACCCCGGGCTCCGCCCACAGCGCCCCTCTGTCCCGTGCACTGCCCTGCTGTCCTGCTGCTCCTGACCTCTACTCCACCGCCACACTTCCTCTGCCCCGGAGACAGTCCAGCGACGCTCGCCAGGGGCTCATGGGTAAGTGTGTGTGTGTGTGTGCTCAAGTCATTTGTTGTATGAAGAATAACATTTTTACCAAACACATATATTAAGAATATTGTAAGACTGTGCTGGGAATATTAAAATATTTTTTTTACATAATTTCAATTTAATATTTAATATAGTAATATAATTTAATATTTATATAATGAGTATATATTAATATAATTCATATATCATTCAAATATGATAAAAAAATTGTCCTTGGTGTAATTCAGTAAGTTTTTTCCGATCTTTTTTTATTATACCAATATGATTAATTATGACCAATCACAAATCCTAGACGCACCTTTAGTCTGAATAATATACCTTAATATTGCATAACAGCAGTAAGAATGAGATTGATTTAATTGACAAATCTAATCCAAATACACACACACACACACATATATTTGTATGTGCTAAATATTGACGTATATTTTAGTGATTTAAGTATTTAAACATTATTTACTTTTATTTACTATAATTTGAAATTTTTTTATTTAGATTAGTTGCTAATGTGATCTTTACGGGGCTTGCAAATTTTCAAAATCCCTGGTAGCCCTTCGGGCAGGCACTCTTCAGTTTTTGGTAGCCCAAAATAAACTTAAGTAGCCCGAAGAAAAAAATATATATTTTTAATGTATTATATTGTAAAGGAAACAAAACATCAATCAAAAAAAATTTTAAAACACAAATTACAACAACTGTATAAAATAGTCAAATTACAATCAACTCAAATATTTAGTTCTAACTGAACAGAAATTTCTGTGCACTTGTAAGAGCCGTGTTGAATATCCAGGGCCACTGCTGGCCAAATGAGTGCCCTAAGCAGAATAGTATTGTTGTGCCCCTCAAAAAAAAAAAACACCTACTAGCCTATATGGGGTCAAAATAGAACTTTAAAAAAAAAAAAAATAAGTAAATTAATTAATTGTAATTACATTGTTTTATTTATAAATTACAATTGTAGCCCAAGATAGAAACTAT
>JAUCNO010001113.1:0-24867 GCA_032353835.1 Enteromius viviparus | reverse complement strand
TAGTATTCCTATCTTTGTGGGGACAATTGGTCCCCACGGGGATATAAAAACCTGTCCACACACACACACACACACACTTATGTATCCCAATAGAGGCCTTCAGTAGATGTCTATTGTTCTTATAGGCAGCTGGTTATCCCTTCTATAGACTAACCTCAAAAACACTACAGTCTAGTACACATACAGCAAAACTCATGCGGGCACTTTCTAAAATGATCAGAAAAAGCTAAATTTGTGACTGTCAAGGCCTGTTTGTGCGATAAATGTAATAGTAGTTGGAATGACTTTGAAGAGCTTGAGCACTGATGACAGAACTGTGTGTTGTCATGCATTTATATGCATGCTCTTATAATTATGGCCTGTCGGTGTGGACGCTAATATAAATAGCATTATGGATATCATACATAGGTATGAATATAGCAATTGTGGGATTGGTAAGTATTTTGTGTCTTGCACAAAAAAATCCAGGCTGCACTTACCCTCTGGTGTGGATGCTAATAAACTGTAGTTACTGTTATGGTTATCAATTGCTATCTAGTTCTAATAGTTATGATGAGTGTAAGAGCACTCACAGAGAGATGCTGTGTTATTATCACTGCTGCTGACCAAACTAAACATCCCACAAACGTCCTGTTGTGAAAACACACACAGAAGCATTAGAGAGCGAACTGCTCATAACAGCACTTCCCAGAGGACATGACACACACACACACACACACACACACACACCACTAACATGACTAACACGACGCTTCCTCAGAAGAAAGAAGGGAAAGCTGTGAGCAGTGTAATGTCTGCCTTCATTATTGCCCATTGTCTTTCTTGAAATTAAACCAGTGTTTGTGCTTCAGTGATGCACAGAACGAGCCATCTGTCACCCTCAACCAGGGATCGCCTGTATTCCAGTATAACATCTGATCAAATATCACTGAAGCACAGAAATAAGGACAACAAATGGAGGACAGAGAATGTACCTCTCCATCTGAAGAGTGTCGGAAGGAGGCAGAGATAGAGAGAAGATTGTCAGAGTGATCTTCAGCTGAAGGTCAGCCTGGTGTCACGCTGCTAATAGGATTAATTACAGCATTTGCACCCCTTCAACCCTCCATCCCCCTGTCATCACTGCTCCGTGACAAACAGCTCTGCACCGCGTTTACATTTTAATGCCACATTTCTGAGAGCCTGCAGCTTGAAAAGGTGTGGGGAGTAATCCAAATAATCTCTGAGGATGCATACAGCTCGTCACTCCAGTGGAGCAATCCAGGCGGACACACTGTCTCTGAGTGTTTACAGGACAAACACACACAGAGATGGCAGGGGATAAAATGTTGTGAGACCCCTGTCGTGCCCTCCACACACACACACACACACAGAGAAGGACTCACCCCTGGCAGGGTTTTCTGTTCATGAAGAGCACTTTGTGCTTTAACAGCTGACTCCCGTGCACAGTATGTCAGAAAGGCACATCCTAGGACAGAAAGATACTTTGTTAGTTTTCATTGACATTTTATGTTTTGATATATATATGCTACTTATATGAATAGAAATGACTTTCATTAGTGCAAAATTATTATCATAATCAATCATATTAAAATATTATTATGAATTATTTTAATTTATTATAAGCAATGACCTAGATTTTAAAGTGAAATTCAATTTCTTTCTGTACTTATAGAATATGTGCAGCATGATTACACATGATGAATGACAGAAATGTAATTTCACACTCATTAGATTTCCCCAGTGAGGCTTCTGGGACAGCTCACCCTGAACTCACACACACACACACACACACACACACACACGCACACACACAACGCTACAAAGAAATCAGGCAGCTGTCTTCCTTTCTGTGACTGGAAACTCTAGACGCGTAAAAACACTTGCAAACCAAGGAGCAACGCAACAAATAGGTCTATAGAGTGTGTGTGATTTTAATATATTTTTAATAAACTGTTTATATTTTAACTTATATTTTATAATTATTATTCATTTAATTTTCATTTGACTAAATGGCGTTGGATTATTTTTTATATATACATATTTACGGAGCACAGCACAAGTCATACAGTAAGTACAGTAGCTCAGGAAGCGATAGCAAAAAATAATCAAAAATAGTCAAAATTATTTTTCTTTGATGTCAGAAATCATTCAGATATTAAGTAGATATCATGTTCCAATAAGAATTTTTTTTTACCATAACTATATTAAAAGCTAATGTCTGATTAGTTATATGCATTGCTAAGAACTTCATTTGGACAACCTTTTTCTCAATATTCAGATTTTTTTGCATGCTCTGATTACAGATTTTCAAACGGCCACATATTGTCCTAACGAATCATACATCAGTGGAAAGCTTACTTGTTCGGCTGTCATGATGTATAAATATCAACTTTAAAAAATCTGACCCTTATGACTGGTTTTATGGTCCATGATCATATTAGATGTTAGATTTTAGTTATTTTAAAGGAAGGGTAAGAGATTTTTTTGTTGTATCCAGTCAGCAGTAAGTCTGTCTGCTGTTCTTCAGACAAATCCTTCAGCTCCCACAAAGTTTTAACCCTTCCTAACAATGACTGATTGACAGGGAAAATGATTACAGATAAATCCTCCTGCAGGAAAAAAACATTAAGATAGCAGCACCCGTGATTTGAAAGCAGTTCAAAAACTAGTTACTCATCACCATGTCTTCAGAGGAGTATAGTGCATGATGATGAGCGTGACTGGCCTTAATCAGAAAAGATGTAGACGGCATAGTTTCTTCCAAATATGCATTTTTCTTATTTTGTGTTCCACAAAAGGGCATACATTCCTATGAATTTGAGAGTGAGTAGCATTTAATGCATGAAGCCTTAAGGTCTTTCTTCTTTTATCACCTCAGTGACCTTAAACCACTGAGAAATCCACATGATTAAATCCCGGTCAAGCCCCGGAACAGGGTTCATTTAGCCCTGGACGACAGGGGGGAAAGCAAACACCCAGAACAGAGTTACACCGCAGAGTGGAAACCTAATACTCAACCACAGAGAAGTTCATGGAGACGACAACACAGAGCTTTCCTGGTATTTACAGCATACTGTCCCTTTTTATAGCACAGAACTCTACTGTGCACAGTCACTGTCCTCTACATCACACCCGCCCAGCACCACTCATACACACACATGCACTAAAACAATACTGCACTGAAAGAAAACGCACTGCATGATGCCCCTGATCTACAGAGGCTAGAATCGATCCTAGTCAGAGTGTAGCATGAGCGCCACCGTGGACTAGAAAGGGTTAAATCTCACTGTTTATTCAGACGCACTTCACACATGCGAGTCGTGACTGAGAAGCCCCCCTTACCTTTGTGCACGCCTGTGTACTTGTCCTTGATCACAGTCAGCTCGTAGATCTTGCCGAACTGCTCAAAGATGGGCTTGAGGTCCTTCTCCTCCAGATTGCGTGGGATCTGCCCGATGAAGAGTTTGATGGCGTCGGGCTCCTTCATTGGGTCGGTGTTTGGAGAAAGTCAGAGGCGAGATGAACGTGCGGGAGAGAGAGGATGGAGGTGTTGATGCTGCCTGCGGAGGCGGGGTGTGATCAAAACAATGAATGAACGGATGACTGGATCTATCGATGCATCATTTCTGAGATGTTTATGTGATATAAAACCTCATTGTGAAGTGTTATTCTTTGTTTAAAAAAAAAGAACGCATTAGTTATTACATTTTATTTTAAGCAGTCCTTTCGCATGCACTTAGCCTACTAATAAGAAAAAAAATCATAATCCTAACTATAAGTACGTGCATTTAAATGTATAATTGTACCGGTACTGTAAAAAGTAAGTAAATATTATCTACTGTAGCCCAATAAATCCGACTGTTTAAAATGATCTCATTTATGTGACCTATAAAGCAATTAGGTTGCAAGAGCGTGCATCTTTCATTACTTTCACTAAACTGGAGGTCAGCTGAATAATGCATAAATAAATAAATGAACAAAAAATAAAAAATGATGCATTACGGCTCTGTATTCTGAACAACAACGAGAAACGACACAATACAAGCTCTCGCGCTTGCCACCATCTGCAAATCAAAAATAGCCACTGAAACAAGGCATCTGTGCACGCTCAACAGAACAAAGACGGCTATGGTTTCCAGATCTTTAATAACGCAGATCAATATGAATATAGTATGAAGGAGCGCGTGCTTTGTTCAGGCGGCGGAGGCTCGCGAGCTCTTTATCCGTCTCCGTTTACCGATAACGGTCGGCGTTCACACGACACGACAGACTGATACAGAAGGTAACACAGCTCACCTACACGGGTGTCTCTATTATCGCAATCTTCGGATGATCTCTCACAGATTTCGGTCAGCCGGGGTCGTTTAATCACAGTTCCGGCCAGTAGGGCGTCTCTGGGAGATGTCCTGTTAGTAAATTAATAGTGTTGTAAGCGATGAAACAATGCACTCGGAATATTCTGTCACCACACGCGTGTTTTTCCTCGCATCTCATTCAGAGCGGTTTACTATGTGTTTCTCTAGAGGTGACGTCACGCCGGTGTCTCCCTCTCACGAGCGCTCGTGATGCAACGGGCAGGGAGCGTCTGCAGTTTACAGCTCCCTTGTAACGACACATACACAATCCGTTAGCTGGTTAATGTTTTTATGGTTTCTCATTGTTTATGTAAAACCTGAGCTGATGGAGACTAGCTTATTCACTTGAACCTGTTTTAGAGATGCTAAACATCCACAATTTACGTCATTATTGGGTGTGTTAATGTGTTATTTGCGTCTTTATGTAAACAAACTGGTGAATCACTTGATGTTAATTCAGTTCTCTGCGTTTAAACACATTACTGCATGAAATGTAATTTAACCCTAAAAAAGACCATAAAGCAACATAATGCAAATTTGTATATTGCATATAACAATACAATTTCAAATATATGTTTAATATTAATTTTAACATTAATTTCATATGTATTTTATATGCCTATTATTTTTTACGTGTGTGCACTGGTGTTAAAGTGCCCCTATTATGGATTTTTGAAAATGATTTGTCATACAGTGTGTAACACAGCTGGATGAAAACATCCTGGAAGTGGAGCATGTATTAAAATATTGTCTCTCAAGAGAAAGAGTCGTTTTAAAACGAATCCCAAGCCGTGTCTTATGAAACATTATTGCCCGCTCACTTGTTGGTCTTTTTTCGTTGGTCTGAATGAAAATACTAATTTCTATGTGTCCCTGAAGCAGCTCACAAACACTGCTTTAAATGAAATCGTCCAATAACCAGAGGGGTTTGGAAAAATGAATCGTTCCCTCGATGGCTGAGGGTGAGTAAAATGAACAGCAAATTCTCGCTTTGCATGAACTATCTCTTTAACCTCGCACAGCTGTGATGGTGTGGTTTGTGTTTTGGCTGAGATGGTGTTATTGGTTGACAGTCCCTGAGCTGCTATTGTTCTCGCGCGGAGCTCTGACCGTGGTGCTGAAGTGACGCGCGCTCTACTACTGCTTTCATCACTAGATCATCACGCGTCGTTAACTAATGTCTCCATGCAGCTCATCATAACGCGGTTTAATGCTAAAAGAATTTATTAAACACATACTGTAGCTCCAGATATCTAAAGGGATGAAAAAGCCTTTGTAAAATAGATAAGCACGCAAATTTAAAATATACATTTGTGTATTAAAACGTTATATATATATGGGTGATTCTATTATTGCGGGCATTTTAAAACAAAGTCATTATTTTTTCTACTTTTTTTTCAAATGGTTACTTTTTTTGTTATTTTAATTTACTTATTTTTGTTCTTTATACATGACATAATGTGCAGTCCATAACAATATCATAATTTATTTAAAAAAGTGTCTTAAATAGCTATAATTGTTAAATAGCTAATTGTTTGTGATCATGTATCAGTATTCATTTCATAGTATTTTTCCTTTGGCAACAGTTTATTCATTTTATTTATTAAAGCCCTTAATAGTTATCTAGTTCTACAGCATAAAATTATTTAAAATAATTTTTTTTATCTTAGAAAAAAGTGTGTCCCCAAATCTCGTGTCAACTCTGTTACCAAACCATATTTTCACTTTAAACTGGTGGAATTATCTCTCAGAATCGTGGAAGTCACAGGAAATGATGTCACTCTCACACACTGATAAGATCTGAAGCGCTGAAAAGTATCTGTGCTCTCTCTGAGAAAATATTTGAATCTGAAAACTACACCGAGAGTTATTTTTTAAATAGCCAACTGTGTTACCACAATATAAACATGAAACAGAATGTATTACTGATCTCACACTGGGTTTTTTAATCATGTTTTCAGAAGTGTCATGTTTTCTTAGCATTTATGCCAGCAAGTGGAGTTTTTGTAAAAAAATGTAATCAATTCTGTTACACTCTCCATTGTAAGTCTACCTATAGATAACAGAGCTGACGGGGACAGACAGGGACACCAATTGTACCCACAATTATAAAATGAGTCATATGTATATATATATCCAGTTTATCCTGCTTATTACACCAGGAGCCCCTTGACCTAAATGCGCCTGCTGGGATGTGACAGGTTTCAGAGTGATTTACTCTGAAAAGGTCACCATCTGCCTCCAGTTCCCCCTGATCCAGATCCAGACCCCTCCTCTTCTCTTATGAGGTCGCACATTATGTACAAGCGCAAGGCTTACAGCATCATCTCAGGCAGGCCGGTGTTCTTGAGTAAACGTCTACCTTGCTTACAGATGAGCAGAAGAACACAGTTGTCATTGTTGAAGTGAAGAGCAGACTGTCCTCTGCTGGAGAGATCGAGCAGGCCTGGTATAGAGATGACGATAGAAGCACACTTCAACATTTTTTGTCTTGGGCTCAATAAATTATAAGAACTTTGTTATATCATTAATTTACAGTATATCATTATATTTATACGGTGAATAAATGATGCTAACAATTCATTTTTACTTACTGAGCAATTACTCATCATTAACCTTTCATGTAATAAAATGTTGTAAAAAAGCTGTAATAGGAAGACATGCGACGATAAGGAATGATCAGTTACAGCACTGAAGCTTCTGCACAGACGACAGAACAGTGGTGTGGTTTTGGGTTTGTTTATTATGAATAATAATTGTTGTAAAATCTGCACACACTGTTAATTCCATAACAAAGCAACATACATGTATAGCAACAAGATGATCTTGACAGTAACTGATCCATATAAGAAAAAAAAATAAATTATATGTATCTTATCATAGATAAATAGCTATGTTTCCTGTTTTATATATAAAAACATCTTTTTATTTTTCTAAAGAGTATCTGCTACCTGTCTAAACGTAGGTGATAATATACATAATATACATAAACTCTCAGACATGAAACACCCACGCAGAAGCAACACACACACACACACACACACATCTGACTGCATTTTTATACTTTAGCGTATTGTTTTTTTGCCTGACGTCAGGTTACTGTTGCTCATGAACAAATGTGTCATTGCATTAGAGATTGTGATCACCTAGTGGTTATAGCTACGGGCTAGTAACAGAAAGCTCACATGTTTGAGCACTAGAGAGTATTTTAATCATAGTTTGGGTCTGGCACTGTACTTGACTTCGGATAAAATCACTACACCGTTTGCATATTTGACACTAACACAATGAATAAAGCACACACACGTAATGCTGCCCTGAACGCAGTGCATGTATCCACAGCAATCCTTTAGGCCTTATTTACACAATATAAAATTAATGCTATTGTGGCTTTAATTCTGTAATGGCTGTATTTAAAATAACTAGTTCAGCCAAAATTGAAAATTATATAAAAAAAGGTCTAAGATGCAGATCTTTTTTTTTTTTTCATGGGAACAGATTTGGAGAAATGTAGTAGTTCATCAGTGTCTGGGCAACTCACCCACCTTACTTGTGGTGTTTTTATCATCTGTCATCATCTTTTTATCAACTGTCTGGACTGTCATTCACTGCAGAGCATCCTGATGCAATGATACAAATCTGATCCCGGATGACCCGAGGGGGAGAACATTTCATTTCTGGGTGAACTATTGCTTTAATTTATAATGTGGGAACCAATAAAAACAGCCAGAAATAACAATAAAGACACAAACAAAAACATGTCACACAGAAAATGACAAAAACACTAAAAGGACTGATTTACATTCAGACAAAACCAACCTAAAGAAATAAAGACTGAATCAAATAAATCTTGATCTTGATGCTGAGCTTCTCTTTATAGCTTAATGATGAACTAGATTCACGCTGCCTGCAGGACTGACTGTCAGCTCGAAGCGTGCTATTTTTAGACAGTCATGGGCACTGGAATATTTATGCCCTTGCTGGAGTACTGATCTCTTAAGGACCCTTTAGAGGACTGAGACAAGGCCAAAGGCGCTGTTTTTAAAGGGAGAATCAATGTTTACTTAAAAATGTAGCTGCTCACAAGTTTTATGCAATTATGATGCATCTTTATGATTTTAATGGTGAATTATTTCGTTTTCTATTTGTTTTTTGTGCTAATGCAACATAATTAGGAGTGAATGATGCACACCAGGTGTGTAACTGATGCTTTATCTGCACAAATAAACCGAATAAATAAGGGAAGATTATTAGAGTCCGTATTCACTTACTTGCAATTAAAGTAAACCAATATAAAACACTTCATGTGAGACAAAAGCACAAAGGCAACTTCTAGAATTATTCCCACTTAGCAATCTCTTCATGCACGTGTCCAGAATGTGGACCTGCGGCTTCAGTGCATTTGTTTAAAGATGATTTAAGGAATGGTTAAGTGTTTGACAGTATAGTGCACTAAACACTCGTCGTCAGAGGGGAAAGAGCTACTGTCAATCATTTGAGCCTAAATTTTCTCTTTAAAGGGATCCTGATCTCAGCTCGGTTCAAGCTGGAATTCTTTCCTGAAATTCCAATGAACTTTAATGGGCTCTGATAGAAGTATGATTGGCTCTGGTGGTGAATCTCTGAACCTCGGTGACTTGTGCAGGGTTAATGTCTTTTGGCCCGCTGAGCACTCTGGGTGCAGGACGCACAGCAGGCGGTCTTATAGTAGGAGTACACACAGAGTCGAGCCTGGACCACCGTTACACAGTTGTGTCTTCTGTCTTTACAGTTCTCATCTGCAAAGAGAGACAGGGATTATAATCTGAATCCTCATACAGAATGCACTGTCACTCTCACACGCACCTTCGAAGGGACTGCAGGGGATGGTGTTGCAGGAGCGCTCGTGGGCCGGTCTGGAGTCCAGGTCACAGGCTGCGTTGTGCTGTTTGTCTGCTGTGAGACAGCGCACCTCCCGCGTCTGCACCCCTTCACCGCAGGACCGAGAGCACTGCACAGACACAGAGGGCAAGTCAGTGACAGCAGAAGAAGAGAGGACAGGCGGATGGAGGGAGGAAGGCGTCCTCACCGTGCTCCACTCGGTGCTGAACCACTGAGGTTTGCAGGGCTGCAGTTCACACGGCTGCACCGGAGACGGTTTCTCCAGGTGTGAGCACTCGCTGACGCCGCTCACGCTGAAGTCACTTCCTGTCTTCTTCACGCAGATGACGTCCCTGCGCTGGGTGCCGTTTCCACACGCAGCGTTACACTGTTCAACAGAGACAGAAGGAGCAAGGCTGAGGAAAGGCTGCTCTGTGCGGTGTATAAATGCCTCTTCAGACGTGCTTTAGTGCCATCTAAATTTAGCAAGAGTGACCAGCACCAACACACACTCGTGACAGTTCACTTGTCTATTCTATTCTATTCTATTCTATTCTATTCTATTCTATTCTATTCGAGTCTAGTCTAGTCTAGTCTGGTAGTCTTCTTTATTTTATACAACTTTACTCTGTTCATTTGAATGTTATTCTAGTTTACGTTGCGTTCTGTTTAAAGTTAGTCTTTATAATGTAAATAACCCCCCTTCCAATTAGTTTCCTTCCAATATTATTCTTTTGTTCAATATGACACTCTTCTACTCTACTCTACTCTATTCTGCTCTACTGTATTCTATTCTTTGCAGCTTAATTTCTTTTCCTTTTTTTCTACTGCATTTCATTTATTATTTAATTTGATTCCATGAATTCATTCATTGGATTTTCCTTTATATTATATTCTATAGTATTCTACACTGTTCAACTCAGTCGTTGAATGTTCTAATGGAATTAGAAATTGCATTGCTATTATATTTTGTTCTATTCAAATTTCTATGGTTTCCTTTGATGTTATTCTATTCTATTCTTTGACTTGTTCTTCTGATGGTGTTTGCAGTAGCAGACGGCCCTCACCTGTCCCCAGGGTCCGGTGTACCAGAGGTGGGTGGGTGTACAGGGACCCCCGTTACAAGCCTTCATATCAGCCGGTTTCTCCCCGACACACTCCACACCTCCGTCCCCTTCTCTCCTGCCTCCGCCGGTCAAACACACCACCTCTCTCCGCTGGACGCCCGGCCCACAAGTCGCAGAGCACTGACAGAGAGAGAAACAGTCATCCACATCAATACAGAAACCAATGGTTTCATCAAATCTGACTGGCCACTACTTACAGTGTTTGTCCAGTCCGTGAAGTACCAGTTAGTGACACAAGGACCCATGTGACAGTCCTCTGTGCGCTGTGGGCGGAGCCTGTCACTGCACTCCCTGTCATTCACAGTGTTGCCATGGTCACTGACACAGCGTACGCTCCGGGTTCTCTTTCCCACTCCACAATCCACGGAGCACTGTGGGCAACAGACACGTTTACATACACACACAGACAGATCAAACACACACACACACACACAACCATTTACAGACTACAGCAAAATCAGCCAGTCAGTAGGTTTGACTTATCAGCTGCACTCTTTGCTAACAGGCTTTCGATTTGCTGGCAAGACTTGAAAATATTCACTGAATGAAAATGAAAAGAACAAAGATTTGAATATGAATATTTGATTTGTATCCTGTATGTACTGAGAAATTAGTGTTGTTTTTGTATTATTTTTCTGACATTGCACAGAAATAATAAATTACAATGAATGTTGTTTCCAATCTTACTTACCCAGCAGTGTAGTAATAAAAGAAACTGCTTAATGTTTTGTATATGGAATTTTTTTTCATTAAAAAACAGAAGAAAAACAGTAGTGTTATTATGTAAACAAACCAGCATTTAAAGAGTAAATATAGTTGTTAACTCCATGGAACTTGTGACCATAGTTGCTTTTAGGAAATGCACCCCAGGAACACTTTTTTATTATTATAAATAGGTTATTAATAGTTAGTGCGGTAGTTGATAAGTTTATGTATTTGGTAGGATTAGGGATGAAGAATAAGACATTAATATGTGCACTAATAAATATATATATACAGGGTGCTGCTCAGGCCCGTATCTTACCGTGCTCCAGTTGGTGCTGATCTCCCAGTGCGAGCATACTCGAGGGTGGCAGGGCTGGGTGGCGTTGGGACGGGTGAGACTGGAGCAGCGCTGAGGGTGGACCATGGTCGAGCGATTCCCAAAACTCTGCCTGCACTGTATGTGACGCTGCTGGACACCCCAGCCGCAGGACACACTGCACTCAGACCACGAGCCCACATCCCAGCTACACACACACACACACACACACACACACACACACACACACGGGTTCACTGAGATACACACCACACAGCAACCCTAATACAGTATATTCACACAGAACGTCTGTGGAGCAGCAGAAACATCAGCATGTTCAATAACTTGTCTAATACTTTTCTAGATGGATGAACTTCTTTTTGTTTGATGTGAACAGTGTTTAATGAAAAGCTATATGCCACACATGCTGTCAATTATTTTCTGAATTGAATTTTTTGTAATAGATGGCAAAAAATACATAAACATATTTTCTAGCATACACACACACACACACACAGTGCTGTCAAAGATTAAAAGCGATTAATCACAATCAAAATAAAGTTTTTGTTTACATTATATATGTGTGTTTACTGTGTATATTTATTTTGTATACACACACACACACATTATATATTTTGAAAATATTTACACATTTATGCATGTATATATTCATATTCTTATATATAGATATGTGCAATATATAAACATAACATACTTTTCTTAAACACACACACACACACACACACACACACTCAAAAAAATTGAGGTTATTAAAATTTTGTAAATGTTTTTGAGCCTTTTCTGCTCACCAAAGCTGTATTTTTTGGTTAAAAATACAGTAATGTAATGATTAAATTTGAGTTCCTCACAATGGTGGACAGGGATGGACGTTACAGGGTTCCTCCTCAGGCACAGGTTTGGTTGCGGAGTCACATCTTCTCTCATGAACGTCCTGTTCTGTGTGTCGATTAACACACACAATCTCTCTGAACTGAGTGCCTGAATACACACAAACACACATAGTACAGCATTTTTACTGGGAAGTAGTGTAAAATGGCAATGTATTCTGGGTAGTAGTTTACGGTCTCTGTGATCATCTCGTCTCTCTATTGTTTTTTTTCTCTTTTAAAGGAACAGTTCACCCAAGAATAAAAACCATCTTAAATGTTCTCACCTCAGCTCATCCAAGATGTGGTTAAGTTTGTTTCTTCATCATGTGTGTCAATGTCTCATCAATGTGTTCTCTGCAGTGACTGGGTGCCGAATGAGAGTCCAAACAGCTGATAAAACATCACAATAATCCACAGCACTCCAGTCCATCAGAAGGAACCATTACAGATTCTGATATTTTAGTTAAAACCATTGTAATAGTTTGATCTTTAGTCTTCTGATGGACTGGAGTGTTTTTCCCAGACTCTCATTCTGACGGCACCCATTCACATCCATTACTGAGACACTGACAGAATGATACATTTCTCCAGATCTGATGAAGAAACACACTCAGATGACCCAAGGATGAGCACATTTCAGAAGTATTTTGGGTGAACTATAATTTAGTTTAAATCAAGTCTAAATCTGAGCTATAGTAATGTTGATGCTTGCCTGAGCACTAACATAAGAGCACAGTGTGAGTCTGCAGCTCTCTAAACACACCAGAAAGAGGCAGCAGAGAGCAAATTCACAATCAGATTAATCAAAACCAGCAGAGAAACTCCCTAACAGTCTGGCACATGTTCGCCCTGTTCCAGAGCGCTTGGCTTTCTTCATGTCAGTAGGCAATGGGTTCATGTTCTCTGAGTGTTTCCAGCTCTCCTATTACAAATAAACAAAGCATTAATCCACCACGTCCAGGCCGGATCACAGGTTTAAAGAAGAGCCTCTCAAACGGTAATGTGTGCTGTCAACTGCTGGAAAAGCTAAAGCACCAATCAGTGCTGAGCTGAACCGTGGATTTACAACGTACCAAATACAGCCGTCGTTCACAAATAAGCATATGTAGTCAGTATCTTTGGTAAACATTCTACTGAAAGCCTTTATGTATTATGCATTATAAAAGTAGTTTTAATGCATTAAATATACCTCGTAATGCACTGTACATGAATAAATGTAACAACAGTTAATATATTATATCCATTATCAATTCATTGTAACACTAAGTATTTTAAATTCTATTTATGACAAGATACAGTGCACATTATGAATACTTATAATGCATTACATTACACGCTTTATACATAAAGACTTGCATTATATATAAAGTGTTAGCAATTGTTTTCTTTTATACTCACCAAATCTGCATCTATTTGACTTGAAAAACGGTAATATTATAAAATATTATTTGAATATGTCTCTGTGTTCTAAGCTGAATTTTCAACATCATTACTCCAGTCTTCAGTGTCACTTAAGTGTACAGAAATCATTTTTAATATGCTGACTGTAACATTTTTGATAATTCTCTGACCTTTTCCGCAGCTAGCAGTGCATTCTGTCAGCGCGCCCCTCCGCCACACGAACGCAGGCTGATTGTCCAATGGGAGGTCTGTTCTTGGAGGGATTCGAGCGTTACGATTGGGTCCTAAGCCCTGTGGGCGGGGTCTCTCTTGTGGCCATCGATCCGATACAGAGGAAGAGGAGGATGAGGAGGAAGGGAATGAAAATGGAGGTGAGGAGGCAGAAGACAACACAGGAGGAGGAGCGACAGGGTTCTCCACCGCCACTGAGATACCACCTGAAACAGAGACAAGAGCCCTCAAAAACTAGTGTGCTGCCTACACACCACAGTGTTAATTGGGATGCTGCTTCAGAAGGTAATCTTGCTGTCTGTGTAGGGAACAGAAGCAAGGCAGTCTCACTAGGTTTTAATTCCCTGCTAAAAAGAAAGGCTTAGACCAGCCTGTGTTGTGCTGGAATTAGCTGCTTTAAGCTGCTTTAGTTGGTCTCCTAGCCTGTTCCCAAGTTACAGTAGGGCTGGCACAGAACTGAGCCTGATTCATGCTTTTTGCCTCATGTCACATACTCTCACTGTGACCCCATTCTTATAAAGCCTCTGTTAAACATCATCCTCTGCTGCCCATTGCACACACACACACATTCTCCTGTAATGACCTTAAAAGGTTTCAGCGGTGGCCAATAAGTGATGAGAGAAATAAGAGAAGACTGCTCAGTGAAATATATCTGCATGGCACACATGTATAAACACTATAAATGTAGAGCGAGAGAAAAGATCATCAGGAGAGAAAAACAGAAAGTGAGATGAGGTGGGTGAGAGAGAGACTGTAACTCACTGATTTCTCGGAGCGCCGACCGTCCTCGCTCTCTCTCTCTGTGTACTTGTCTCTCTCCATCTGGCCGTTTCTCCACTGGGATGTAATATTCATAGTCTATGCCTGGATTCTGCCTGTGGAAAATAATCTACAGCGAGAGAGAGACAGCAAAAAACAGGTTAATAAACTCCAGCATATGGTAACGTCTCACTCCATGACCGCATTCCAGTTAGTATCGGCCGTATTTCACTGATGCACAGACACTCAGAACGCACTCCTACACACACACACACACACACACACACACACAGTCTTTCTCATAACATCTGAATGAACTTAAAGCTAAAGTATGAATATGAACTCACCGTTTTTTATCAAATGTATCCAAAACGAAATCATCAGAGCTTTGATATCCATGCAGTTACTGTGCCAACAACTAACTCTGAATAACACCAAACTAAACCAATACTGAAGCATACACTTGTATCATTAAACTAGTCTAATATTAACACTTAAATTAGTTTGACTACACAAACTAGACTAGTGCTGGTGGCTGACTACCTTTTCCACCAACACCTCAACTAGACCAATGCTGACACTGCAACTAGTATCAATAAAAACATCATAGTTAAACTAGACAAATACTGATACTTAAACTAGTATGGCTACACAAACCAATGGCGCCTATACTACAACATTACTAATACTTAAACTAATATGGCTACCTGAATCACTAACACCTAAACCCCACCCATACTGTTATTTAACTAGTATGACATCCCAAACAACTGACACCTAAACTAAACCAATACCCATACTGGTTATACTTTATTTCGATAGTCCATTTAGACATTTTACTAACTATAACGAACTCTGTAACTACATGTCTACTAACTCTCAGAGTAGACTAGTTAGGGTAGGTTTAGGGTTAGTAGAATAAGTTTCTGATAGTCAGTATGTAGTGTGTTGTGAACTCATCAAAATGAAGTGTTAGGAGATATTAATCAGACAGTTTACTAATACTCTAAGGACTGCTAGTTAACATGGAGTTGGAGAGTTACTTACTGTTTGTCGAATATCTAAAGTGGACTATCGAAATAAAGTGTTACCGTATGACTAACCAAACCACTAACACCAATAGTGAGAGTTAAACTAGTATCACTGCATAAAATATTGGTAATTAAAGTAGTCTGACCAATAAAACTACTGACACAAATACTGATACAGTACTTCAACTAGATTGATTAGACTAGTCATACCTAAACTCGACAAATACTGATATTAGACTAGATCATTAAACTAATGGTACCTAAAGCAGACCATTACTAATATTTCAACTAGTATCACAACTTATGTACTGAAAATTAAACCAGACAAACACTGATACTTAAACTAAATTTGTAACTTAATTTCTAATTATCAAGGTACTAGGACTAACATTACTACCAATACCCAAAACAGACCAATACTAACTAGCATCATGGTATTACCTAAACTAGACCATTACTGAGATTTAACTAGCATTAAAACTTACAACTAGGAAAAACAGATAGCTAAACCTGTATGAAAACTACCCAAACTAGACAAATACTGATGATTAAACTAGTATCACTGTTTAAATATTAATAACAAAACTAAATACTGGTAACTACCGTACATCTATCAAACCTACTGATACCTAAACTCCAAATAAAGTAGACAAATACTGACACAACTAGTATTACCCAAACTACCAATACCTGACCTATACTGATATATTCAACTAGAACCACAACTTATAAAAATACTGATAATGTGTGAATTTTTATCATTTTAAAAACTTATTTGCCCATAATATATCATGATATACAGCATTACAGGAAAGTGCTAGAGTTTCTAACATGAGTTAGGAGAAGTGTTATATCCATATAATATCATCATCAATAAACACAATAGTCGTGTATAAACACAGTAATGGCTTATTCCTTCCATCCATTCCTGCAGTAAACCCTCCCAGTTCAGAGTTTGTGCTCCATCACACACAAGCCAGATCTGTCGACCTCTTTCCACATAACTCTAATGTGTGTGTGTGTGTGTGTGCTTACGTATAGCTGCAGCTGGGCTGTTGTGGGTCCAGGAGCAGCGAGGGTTTCTCCTCTCTCTTCTCCCTGCTCTTGAGGCCCAGCTTTGGGTCGGCTGTACAGGAAGGTGGTTCCTCCTGCCTGATACTCTCCCGGGGGATCGACCGCCCAGCGTCCGTTCACCACAGACTGACCGGTTCCACTGCGCAGGGCTGCAGACACAAACACGTGCACTAATGAGCCACTCACCAACACAACATACAGAGCTGGGCATGATCTCAAAAGTCTTCTTGAGATTCATCCGACAGTCATTATTTGTTTGGGGAACGGCTGTTTTTAGCTGTCTGTAATTATAGATCTCGGTTCTGCTTGTGATGATCCTTTTATGAGTTTCCTACCATAATCACACATCACATGCAACTAGGAATTCTCCTGTTAAAGAAGTTCATAGCAAGAGTGTCAACGAAAGAGGAATGAAGCACAAACATCAAGAAGCTAAAAATAAGTAAATGTGTTTGACACTCACAGCCTCACTCGTGAAACAGCTAATAATGACATCTCGTTCACATCTCAATAGCTTCAAGTCACCTTATATTTAGAGCAAATGTAAATCTCAAACTAGTCAGATTTGCCCCAAACAACAACACCGGCAATCAAACATGAGAGATCTTAATATGAACTCATCATCATTATTGATCTAATTCTTCTGAGACCTAATGATCAGAGCTGTTCAATTCACAACACGCTGATTACTCCATAAATGACTGACAGCTAACCAAGATCAAGATCATTAAACTAGTGATAACTAAACTACAGAAATACTGATACGTAAGCTGGACTACCCAGAACAACTGACACCAAAACTAGACTTTTACTTAAACTAGTATCATGACATGAATACTGACACTACAACTAGACAAACACTGAAAACCATAGTAGTATGAGTACCAGGAATACCAAACTACTAACACCCAAACTAGTCCAGTACACGGTTATTATTGACTGATACAGAAACTTGACAATTACTTAATTAAACCAACACTACTTAAACACTGATAATTAAACTACTGACATCCAAACCAGGAAAAAATAGATGCTTGCACTAGTACTCAAACTAGATCAATACTCATACTTAATCTGGTATCAGTAAACAAGTGAGACTTTAACTAGCTTGACTAGTACTAGCTAAACTACTGACACCTAAACTAGACCAATATTGACACAAACGAGTATGACCACTCATACTACTGACTTCTAAACTAATCAAATACTAATACATAGACCAACATTGACACTTAAACTAGTATGACTACCAAAACTAAACTAGACAAATATTGTCACTTAAACTAGTAAAACTGCGAAACTAGTGATATTTAAACTATATAAACTAGTTTAGGGAACACTAGTTAAAGTATCATTTATCTATTGATACTAGTAAAACTGATACTTAAACTAGTGACACCCACACTAGACAATTCTTCTTCTTCTCCTTTTTTTCTTCTGCAAATGATCTTTTACCAGCACTGTCTGCAGTAATGCTGGAGGATTGTGGGTGGTTTCCAGGGTACTGCAGAGGGCAGGTTAGCACACACACACAGCACACACACAGCACACACACTATAGTACTCAGTGTCTAGAGGAAATATAAACAATAATAACAGTGATAGTTAACACTTCTGATGCAATAAAACTGGGTCAGACAGAATCAATGAGAGATACAGGAGAGAGCAAACCAGAAGCCAAAAAAAAGGATGTCAGAGAGAGAAAAAGAGCTGATTTATCATGTAACCCGGTAAGTGTTTTGTCTACTAGAGCAGTCTGCCTCCGGGGCACAATCACACCGTACTAGAACACACAGAGAATGGACCTGGGCGTACAAACACAGACTTGTCCATGAGTCTGACTCAGGGTCATATTCACTTATGAAAACATGCCTGAATTACCTAATCCAGCCCAGAGAGATCCTCTGAACCCCACGCACCATCAGCACAGAATATGTGCATTCCTGAGTCATGTTCAGGCTAATATTAAGATGAACGTAGTCTCAGCATCCCTCTCAGGACAGTGACTCATCGCTTCCCTCAACGCACCGCACGCTCAAACAATGGGACATTATCATCTGAATTGAGATGTACACGCTCTAGATCATCTGAAGTGATCAACAGCAGCTGCGGAGACTTTGAAAACATCCCTCTGCTCTTGATGGCTGTTGTTTATGAGCTGAATGTTTGGCTGGAGGTCTGAACTCTGAGCTCTGAGTTAAAGCCGACGAACAATGACCAATTCATACTAATCTCACATTAGCAGGTAGAAACATATCCTGTTATATACAGTATGCAAGAGCATGTATTTACAGTCACACACACACAAACTCAAGAATGTGATGATTTGTGTCAGGACAAATCCCTAAAACTAAGCTAATCATAATTCATAAAAATGTCATCAAGCCTTAATAGTATTTTGGCTTGACTTGGTTTTATCAAAGTGTTCAAAACAAACATTCCTGTTTTTTAGTTTTACCTTTAATGTTTAGAATTTAGCTTTTGTTTTGTAATGTATATACAGCGGCCCTGTGGGGATATTATGTTGTACAATGCCAAAAAAAAAAAGAAAATCAGATATGTTTTGGCTTGGCTTGTCTAAGGAAATTGTCTTGATATATAATAGTAATCGATTAAGTCTTTATAATAATTCATATTTTTACTTCTACTTGATAAAAATAAATAAATATAATTAAAAAAAAACCACTAATAATGATGGGCTGCAATGATAACTGTGTGTCACAATCACACGGACCCTTACAATAAAGACCATAAAATTACAGTAAAATATCGTAATTGAAATAAAGTGCAATTTTTTATACTGGTTATGGATTACATGATCCTCCTGTTTGAATTGATCTTCCTCATGCACCTTTACCTTCACCTAGCAGCAGCGTGACACTTTGTGGATTTATATGGTCATTTTGACACCATTTTTAGCCCCATTTGCTGTCACCACAACATTTCAGAGTGCATTATTCTGCCCTGCAAAAGCAAACCATCATCACAACAAATAATGACCACACACACACACACACACACACACACATACCAGCACGTTTGTGTTTCCATCATGGTTGGGGACTTTCCATTTCATATAGAGCTAATTATATTCTCTGACCCGTAACCCGACCCTCGCACAAAGCTTGAGGCTGTTATACATTTTCATGATTATTTTGTATTTCATTTAATTAAGCCATTTCCTCAAGGAGAAAAATGCAGAAAATGTTTCAGAGCAGATATTTGGTCCAGATCAGACCCAGTTCGTACCGAGATAGTTGGGACTGGCCCGTCTCTCAGTGATGTTGATGGCCGTGGCTCCGGGTGGGATGTCCAGGATTTTGTGATAGCCTAGAGGGACGCTGGTGTTGAGAAAACTTCCTGTGACCCTCTCGCAGGTGCCGTCTCCACCGCCGCACACGCCACAGCGATCCCGGACCAACCCTGAGCCCAGCACACCGTCACAGCCCTCGCTCTGACACACACGGAGGAAACAATCACTTCATTACAGCTGCCAGATTCAGGAACTAGACATCAGGGCCAGTATTCAAGAAAAGACTTGTGCATAGAGTTGCTCCTAATGACAAAATTCAATCGAATTCTTAGAAAACTGGGGGCTTCCTGTGAGAACTAAAGATTCCAGTAAAGATAAAGAAGTTATTCACAAAGCATTTTAACCCTTGTTACTCAAACTAGACCAACACTGACACTTAAACCAGTTTGACTAGTACTACCGAAACTAAACCAATATTGACACAAACGAGTATGACAACTCACTCCTAAACTAATCAAATACATAAACTAATATCAATAAACCAGTGAGACTTAAACTACTATGACTAAACTAAACTAGACAAATATTGTTACTTAAAATTAACATGGAGGAAATCTAGTGTTACTTAAACTACAGTACAAACTAGTTTAGGCATCACTAGTTATCACTAGTTTAAGTACAATAACTAGTAGTTTCACTAGTTAACTGATACTATAACTAATGATACCCACATTAGACGAATACAATTCTCTTTTTTTTTCTTAAGAGGTTTGCTTGTGCAAATGATCTTTTACCAGCACTTGTGTCTTTAAAAGAGCTCTTAAGATCAGGAGTAGGGAGGAGGACTTTTAAGAAGCTTAAGAGTTTCTTGAGAAAATGGCCAAAACACAAAGAGAGAAGAAATGTGTTGCAGACAATGGATGGCAGTGACTAAGTTCGTTTTTGTAATGGTTGTGTAATGTGTGTGTGTGTGTGTGTGATTAGGGTGAAACTATTTAAAAGTGTTATATTTAAAATGTGTCATATTTAGCACTAGTGTCACCTCAATAAGATGACACTTTTTAATCTTTTCCTCTTTGTTCTGAGTCACTCTAGTTAAAAGAATTAAGCAGGATGAAGCTCTGTAATGGTGTGTCCTCTATTTAGACTTAGAAACGAATCATCTGAGATGAATGATCTTTCTGATGTTACAGTGGTGTGGGTCTGTTTGCTCACCAGACAGCGTCCTCCCACACACACGTCGTTGGGTGTGTTATTTGCGCAGGGCGTTCCATCTCGTACCCTCTCCGCCTGCCGCACATAGAAGCGATACCCGACCGGTCGACAGGTCAGCTCACACTGCTGCTCCAGACCCACTGTTAGAGAACAACACAGCAGAGCATCGGTCAGCACCACTACTGGAAGATACTATACCAACCCTCCAAAACCACTGAATCCAAAGCTGCTGCAAGAGCTGCAAATCTGATGATTTTAGTTTAAGGCCCACATGAGTGGATGTAAGTGATGTCATTTTAATTGCATAGTTTATTTTGGTTAAAATAAATAAAATACAGTAAAAATGAGGATAACTTCCCATATTACATGTGGCGTATTTTGCCCTGTATGCAACTTTATTAAAACAATGCCAACACAAACAATGTGTTCTGGGGTCTCTCTCTTCATAGGTGTAATGATGTTTTTACTGTACAGACTGTATGTGGTATTGTCCTACACTGACCCTACACCTACCCCTTACAGGAAACACTACACACTATTAGATTAAAAACAAAACACCATTGAGTATGTTAAGCCTTTTGAATTACAGGGACACTGAAAATGTCCTCATTAATCACCTTCATATTGTAATAGCTATGTCATATCCATGTCATTATACACATTAGTGTCCCCATAGACCACATGAACACACACACATAAAATCAGCATGTGTCTATATGTTTTTCCTTTATATTTACTTATATAATCATGATGTACTGGCAAGTTTAAGGATGGATATACTGTACAGTATGTGTCCAAAAACCTAAATAAAAGATACATTAAAGCTAAACAGAAAGTTTAAAAATGACAAATTTACTTGAAATGTAAAACATTTATGAATAACAATAACACTGCTGGACAGGAGGAAATAAACAGTTGCATAAAAGAGTGCAATATGGTGACTTTTATAAACACATGATCAGAATGGATCCTGCTGCTCTCATAAATGAAAGTCATTCTGTTTTTTTCCGTTGTATCTGTCCTCTTTGTGAAGCTGGAGAAATCCCTCGGGTGCGGATGCAAGCTGCTTCAGTCTCTCACACAGTCCTGATCTATTAATTACAGCCAATCAATGTCATGATCAAACCCCGTCACACACAGGAAACACTCATTATTAATGGTGTTTACTAACACAGATACGACAGACACTTTATCTGTTTGCCTGGAAATCACAATCATCCTCTGTGACTGTGGGAACACTGTGAATATCCAACATCAGTCTTTGGCTCTTTTATCTCAGGCCAGTAAGTGACCAGCTAACCATGACCCAGAATGCACCAGCACATTCTGCATGCAAAAACAACTCCGTTTTGCTAGAAAATCTAGTTACATATTTTAAGCATCTGCTTATCAGTCCATCCAAGTTTTTGCCCTCCAGTCTCTCTTTCTATTTTCAGTCTCAGCTGGACTCCAGTCTGTCCATCTGAAGCACACAAAGAGCACTTTCATGATCTGGCAAGCTCTAATCTGATTGGCTGACGTCCGGCAGTAAGAGCACACAGGGTTTTAATCAGTCTTTTGGGGTTGATTCAGCGAAGAACTCTTACTGCATTTGAAGAAGTTTGGTTGAACAAACATTTTTCAAGCTTTGTTTGGCTTGTTATTTTGATATGAAATTTTGATCACAGAAATAAAATATGCAAGTAAAAATAAAAATAAAAGGCAATTAAATGTTAAAAACAAAACTGACATGTAAACAAATAAATAAAACTAGTGATTAATCGCAATTAAAGATTTTGTTTACATAATTATGTACACTGTGTATATTTATTATGCATATATAAATACACACACACACACACACACACACACGCATGTATGCATATTTAAGATGTTTATATATTAAATATATTAATATCAAACATAAAATATTAGAATATAAATATATATAAATGTATAAACATAAATCTATTCTGAATGTGTGTCTATATACACATAATAAACATACAGTACACATACATATATTATAAAAAGAAAACAAAAATATAATATTAAATATGAATTAATACTGTACTAACACATAAATACTAATAGTACAATTGCTGTACACCATGATCTAATTTAAATAACTCCGCCTCTAAGCACAAAACAAACACATCATGCTTCCAGAAAATGCTGTAATGTGTAGCAGACTTTATCCGGTCAGTAAAAGGTCAGGTTACGTGAGATTCTCTCTCTCTCTGTCTGTCAGGATCAGCTGACACTGACAAAAGAGCGAGAGATTCCAAGCCTTTCCCATTCCGTCACAGTTATCTTTGAGAGATTATGATGGAGACAATGGTAGAGAGAGAGAGAGTGAGATAGCGACGCTCACAGAGACAGAGACGGGGAGAAAGGCACCAGAAAGACAGTCAATAAAAGCCATAAAAACAATAGTCAAAAAAACTATTTTAAAGAAGCGCAAAGTCAAATATCTAGAAGAAAAATGATCATTTCTCCTCTCTCTCTCTCCCTCTCTCTGGTGTGCAGACAGTGAGTCTATTCAGACTAAATATACTTCCCCACTATCTCTGTCTCTAAACAAACTCAGAGAGACAAGCGGTGCACGACACAGGAAGAACGAGGGATGACGAGAGAAAGAAAGAAAGAACAGCACAGGATGAGAGAGGAATCCGTTCAGGGAAAGAGGCATATATGGACAGACCAAAAGAGGAACATGTGGTTGTGAAACATGAATCATACTGTATGTGCAATGCTCAGAAACCATAGCACAGTTCTAGAATTTCATTTCTTATAAAAATCTTTAGAGATTTATAAAGCTGTAGTCATTTTAATAACGATATCAAAACTGTGTCTGCCACTGCTATTAATAATTAAGAGGCTGCATTTATTTGATACAAAATACAGTAAATTTGCTAAACTGTCTTCAGCATCACACGATCCTTCAGAAATCATTCTAATATACTGATTCGCTGCTCAAGAAACATTTGGGATTATTGACGAATGTTGAAAACAGCTGTGCTGCTTCATATTTTATGGAAACTGTGATACATTTGATTTGAAATAGTATTAAAAATCGTAATTATTCCAAACCTTTGAGCGGTAGTGTATAATATCTGTCTAAAATGATACTTCAGCAAGCTTGTGTTTTAGTTATAGACTGCACGCTGCAGCTGGCTGAGCAAAAGTGTGTTATACAGTGAAACCTGGCCTTCCTCGCCGTAAAACCAAAACAGACACATTTTCAGACATTCTGGATGTAAAAGCCGACAGAGTGGGCAGAGATTGTGCCGAGACGAGCCCAGATTTACTGATCAAAGGTGATTTCATGAACACACACACACACACACCTCATCTTACACAGACTTCTTGTGGGATATTAAAGCTTGTTTGCTCTTTACAGAAGGAAGACTCGGGGAGTCGGTGTTAAGATCTTAGACAGATGACACACTCCAGCGCTGCTGCGACTGAAATACTAGCTTACTGTTGCTGCTTGCTGAAAACTGACAAAACACTCAAACAGTAGACTTCTTGAAAACAGTTCCAACAGCAGTATTGCCATGTAGTAGGGCTGTGCAATTATCAAATTTCGATTTCGATTTCGGGTCTCAACGATCACAAAAATGGTGTAATCGAAAAAAACGATTATTCACTTTTTTTTCTCTTTAA
>JAUCNO010001109.1:26559-37611 GCA_032353835.1 Enteromius viviparus | reverse complement strand
ATGTATAAAAATAGAAACTTTAGATATGAAACTTTAAAGTCCTTTGAACAAAAACACAATAACAACAACCAAATCAAGTTTGTTTTTTTTATTTTTGAAAAATTAATTTATCGGCCATTATAAATGCAGAAAGTGCAGAATATCGGCCAATAATATCGGCATATATATCGGTCGGGCTGTAATACAAACATGCACCCCTTAAAGAACCAGGACCATGAATTTTGTCTAAATGTAGGGGGGGGCAATTATTTCTCAATTACTAGAAATTCTTCTACTTTTCTCAAGCAATTTTTGAAGGGGACACACTAAATTGTTAAACATATTTTTGGAAATTAATAAATAAGAACACTGAATTCAGAGAAAAACAACCTTTCCATGGGGCTCGCCAATAACGTTTGTGCATTTTTACAGAAATTATTTATCAGTTCAATTTATTTATTTATCATATATCACTGACAAATAGAGACTTGAGAGGCAGTAAAATTGCAGTAAATTGTATCTGGAGCCATGCACTTCTGCTTTGGCACGAATTTCTAATGATTGTTGGTCAGTCAGGGTGTTAAATGGCAAGAAACAACTTGAAACAGTTTCAATAAAAGAGTCATTTAAAATCCTATAAGTTTTGCTTTAGATAATAACTCTAAAATGAATTTATGAAGTTCCTTCAAAAGAGTTTGTGGACTAGTCTATATCGTCCTAACAGAACCTAAGCCAGCTTAATTTAATAAAGTATGTTTACGAGATGTTTAATTATTTCCAATGAGTCTAGGCTGCAAAAATGAATCGTTAGGAATTGTAGATCAGTTATCAATTATACTGAAATAAAAGGTAATATTGTCTTTTTGGCTGCTTTTCTGTGCAAATATTGTATGCCATAAACTGATTAACGTGATTAATTAGTCAGCACACGGTATAATTAATCTAATTAAAATGACGGAAATGACAGCCCTAAAACTCTTACTATGATCTCACATTTTGATTCTGCTGAAATCTGAAAGTACTTTACAGAAATCAATATCCTCAGTTGTGTTTTATCGGTACATAATGTTTAACACTCGTAGAGATTCAAAGCTCATTGTCGGCATGCCAAGACTGTAGATTACCATCTGGATTTGATTTATAAATAAATGGATTCTCTATCATGTGCTGAAGTGTAATTCTCCACCTCATCACTAAAATCACACAATCAAGCTTTTATGTTAAACTAGATAAATGTGCTACATCGTTGTGAAGGTGTAAATCATATTTAATTAATCTTATTGTAAGTAATGTTTGGCAGACTTTCATCAAAACCTGAAAGATATGACCGTTGAAAGCACTGAATAGTTTGAGATATAGCATGGGATTTCAGCTTCACGTGATTCATTCGGTATGATTCTGCCTTTAAATTCAGCACAAAAGACGAGAGGTCACATGTTGTCTAGAGAGGTGAGATAAGCAGCTGCTTTACAGATCAATTCAGCCAAGATGTGTGACAGCTGCACAAAAGAGCAACGCTGATGCTGATAACAGAAACCGTGTGAATGAACATGTTTGGTGAATGCTGATCAACTTTCTGTGAAAAGACATGTCAATTAGTCAATCAATCCGGGGAAAGCATGGGTTTTGTTATCCTGTGTCCTATGTAGGGGTGGTTTTAGGGTCACGGTTTTCGGTTCTGTACGGTTCTTGTTATTTTGTCTTTTAATCTTTAACACTTCAGAAATGTACTTCAGTCTTCAGCATATGATATTTAGCTTAATTATCCACAATTTAGGATACAGTATTAAAAAAGTTATATCATGTAATCATTCATAAACTGAACTGGATGCGTGTTGCACAATACTTGCATGCAGTCGCAGCTCTATCTATTGTTTTATTACCGCTGCCACCGTGCCACCCCTATATATATTTATTTATTTTTACTATACCACAACAAACAATGCAGTTTAGTGTAAAATTAAAAACAAATAAACAATGCAATTCAATTAAACATATCATTGAATATTTTTTTTTTTTAGTATTTAATATTTATTAAGACATTCAAATAATCAAAAGCAAATATTATCCATGCTTTTCAGTCCTCCCAAGAAGTCTTTGCATGACAAACTTTGTTTAACGAGTGTAATTTAATTAATTTGTTTCTTCTTATACTTTCTAGAAGTGCATATTGGGGGTTGCAATTAAGTATATTGCATTATTTTGCCATGATTTACTTTGCCCTGATGGTATGTTGTGTTTGTAAAACTGCACTCTGTCTGTATGTTTAGTAATCATTTTGTTTCATTGGAAGGATACTTTTAATGAGCTTGTATTATGCCTTATCTGTGTGTGTTTAAAACTCAGCAATGAACTACTTGCGCTGCATGTATACGCACACAGACTGAAATGATATGGGCAAGCAGAGACATGAAACAGCAATCAAGTCTTTGATGTGAGCCTCAGGCAACAAGTCAACCTGAACCACCTTTACAAGGAACTATTCATAATTGCTGCATGTTCATACAAAGGCATGTATTGTTTCCTTCTCGGATTCTCAATTTGAAAATATATTCCTGTGAAGGAGCATTAACCCGTATCTCTGTTTGACCTACTTTGTTTGATGAAATGATCATTTAATCAAATCCTTCTCACGTCTGAGGCTGTGAGTCAAAATACTGCAGCGTCTATGTTTATTGTTTCTTCGCAAACATCTTAAGGTGTTAAACAGCCCGAGCAAATTGATTTACGACCAAGATAAACATTTCCGCAGTGCTTCTTTCTTAATTCCAGGAAGCTGGTGCTCAATAATCAAGCCCTGTCACTGCTGATGGAAGACATGAGGATTCACACAATACAGCGTGTTCAACATCAGACGCTTCTCTGCTCTCTTACTGCTGGAGACACTTCCACTCAAGTTCCAGCAGAAATCAGCCTCACGAGGTAACGGTGCATTAGGACAAGATAATTAAAGGTCTTTGACAGCATGAACACACCGTGGAGTGAGAACAGCTTTTATTTAGGTTCACTAATGGGCTGTTGAATAATGAGAGCCGTTGTTAACTTCAGGAATCCTTTCCCTCATTAAGACTCTTCTAGGAATGATTCCTGTCTCTGTGCCTGACTAAATCTCTCTCATCTACATCCCTCTGTTTCAACAGTTAGGAACAATATATTGTGTGTGTGTGTGTGTGTGTGTGTGGGCGTGTCACCCTGGAGCACAAAAGCAGTCAAACGTATCACGAGGTACTGTATATTTGTAGCAATAGCCAGAAATACATGATATTGGTCAAATATTTTTTTTCTTTTATAACAAAAATCATTAGAATATTAAGTGATATACATGTTTCATGAAAGTAGTTTTTTGATTTCTTAGCATAAAAATGTTAATATTAAACATTGTAGATGTTTTATTAGTAATATGCATTGCTAACGACCACAGTAACTAGATGTGTATGTAGTATGTGACCACAGTGTAAGTACACACCGGTACATAGCATCTACAGCTGTAATATTTCTGTAGCACCCCTCAGAATGGTGTGTGTAAGTATACATGAGTAACAGGACATTGGTAAAAACACTTTTTGGTAATGAAAGTAAATGTGTGACAGGACTTTTTGGTAAATAAAGTGTTACACTTTGTATTGAATAGACAATTGCTCTGGATTTAGCATGTAGCATGATTAGATTTTGGAAACGATATTATGACTCAGGCAAAAATGCATCATATGAGTGATTGATATGAAGCATTTGGTGCTTTGTTTTTATTTGTTGCATTTTGTCCTTTTGGCAGTGAACATCACCATCAGTTTAGCTGGAGATAAAGTAAACAAACTGAAGTTTTCCTTAAATTCTGTGTGTGTGTGTGTGTGTGTGTTTGTGTGTTTGCTGGGATAGAGAAAATAAGCCGGATGACATGAGGGCGAGTAAACGATGAAAACACTTTCAGTTTTGGCTGAACAATTCCTTTAAAGCAGCCAAACAGGAAGTGATTTCCGTTTGTGCCCTTGGAGAAGTGAGATCGCCCGCATCAACAATGTTTGGAATAATCAAATAATCAATCAGTTAATTAATTAGTCTGGTGAATAATTGAAGGTCTCAGTCCAGACTTCCTCTCTGATCTCTAAGAAGTTGGCGTCTGAGTAAGAGCCTTGGACACCCATGTATACATCGCTTTAATCAGCGCTTTGATCTTCTCTACAACACTCGTATAAGTCAATTAAAACCAGGCTGAAAATGATGAATTATGCAGCACGTTTATTAAAACATTTATCAGCCAGACTTATTATAAATAGATGACTTTGGTAAAGACAGCGGGTGCGGATGAATGGGTCAGTTTATTTGTTGCTCCAAGTTTGTTGTTTATGTCTTTCAATGAACCTCAACAAGTCTTGCCTCGTTTCATCACGCCTGATTTTCCATTAAACGACAAATACGGAAAGATCTGCCGCACAAGCTCCTTTCTGTGGACATTTTCTCACAGTCTGACGAAGGAAAATGTGCTTGGCTCTGCTTTGTGGTCCTGAAGGCATTGCAGCAGCATGCAGGCCAGCACATGACATCTGCCGCCGGAAACATCTCGCTCCGACTGATCCAGCACAGAGCTCGCAGGCCTGGAGATGTCAGATGCAAACCCTCACAGTCACGGAGAACAGAAACAGATCAGCCTCACAAACTCAGGGAGAGAGCGCGACCATCATCGCTGGCTGAGGAAAGTGATGGCGAACCAACAGAACTCTTTCCCATATTCCTCTACAGAACAAAAGAGCATTGTCTTGTGTGAATCCTGCAGATTATGATACATGTTATGATACATACTGAAGCAGTCATAACTAGCACAGGTATATGTGTAGCAATAGCCATCAATGCATTGCATGGGTCAAAATGATACATTTTTCATTAATACCAAAAACCATTAGGATATTCATTTAAGATCATATGCCATGGAGATATGTAGTAAATGTCCTACTGTTAATATCTAAACATAATGTTTGATTAGGAATACGTATCGCCAAGAAATTCGTTTGGCTTTTCGTCTCTTCCAACTGTTGTCCCAAACAAACAAACCATACATCATTCAGAAGATTTGTACAGCTCAGGTCACACAATTGACCATTATGACCTTCATTAATACACATCAGTTCTCATTCATGTCCTCAATAAACAATACATATAGAAATCCACAATGTTAATGTTTGTTAAGGTTTTCCTGATTAATTCAGGTATTTAGAAGCCTTTATAGTGGTTTAAAACACATTATTGTAATCAGATTATATGATAAACAAATGCAGATTGCAGTCAATCCAGACCAATCCTGGGCATCACATGTATTGTACCACAAAACCTGTGTACGTTTGCATGTGCAATAATAATCGTTTTACAATACGCATGCACATTATATGTGAGGATTGCTTAGATTTAACGCTCAGAAGTTTGTACATAATTAATCAGTTAAATTCACTCCAAAAAACAATACTCCATATTTACGTCTCAAATATTAAGAAATGCAATTTTACACATAAAGACTCAACATAAATACCCAAATATCATTAAAACTAGTGAAAAACTTGAAAAATCAAATAAATATATAAATACATACATATTTTGAATATATTTTGACTTCTCAGCATGCATTGCTGCCTATATATATATATATATATAATTGTAAGTTATGGCTACCAAAACAATACATTTATTTGCTGAACAAGAAATCTTATTCAGATGACACACGTCAAGACAAGTTTATTGGCTGAACGGGGCATTTTGCATTTACTGAGCAAAATGAAAATTCAATTCCTGTCATCATTTACTCACCCTCGAGTAGTAGAGATGTTTATGTATATATGTATGTGTGTGTGTATATATATATTTTTTAATTTTTTTTAATAAAGAGTTGCCACTTTTAATTGGGTAGACAATGTATTCAGGTCGAAATCTAATATACTGTATGTATTGCCTCTTTATTGGATTTTTCAACTTAAATGTTTACAAAAAGTCTTTTTCTGATTGAGGTATAATTCGGATAACTGCCAGAACAGCTCGGAGTCGAGCAGTCTTTGGGCACACAGTGGCTCGAGATGAACACATAATAAGAGAGAGACAGGGAGAGAATAAAGAAACATAAATGCCATTTGATCTTCTCAACCTACTCTTGTGGAGAAACAAACACGATCTGTTGACCACATCAGCCGCTGGTGACCGAAGCCACACAGAAACGCTCCTGCTCCTCTCTGCTTGATTGAAGGCTCTGATCCTCGAGGCACAACAAATTATCCAGCACTGCAGGAATGAGGAGGTGGCAGAGGTCGGCCCAGGCTTCTGTTAATTGGAGCTGTGAGTTAAAACCGCAGAGACAATTACTTAGTAAGTGTTTTCTGCGCTCTTTTTCCCTCCCCGCCTGCTTCTCAGGGCCGTTTGGAACCTGTTGACACAGATTATGCAGGTGGATCTCCCCTGAGGCAGCGCTGGGTTCATCGCTCTCTCTCTGAGCCCAATGGCTGCTGGCCACATCTGCTGGGCTCTGATAATACAGCCGCCCTCCCTCTCACAAACCCTTCCATTAGCCCTGCGACAACAGCATTCCTCACCGCCATTCACACCATCTTTCATGTCCATCTTGTTTCTTGCCAAATGCAGATTTCAGCGCCTCCTCCTCCTCAGGCCCTCGAGCGGCGCTCAGATGCTCCGGACGCTGGCATCGTTGAACTCGGAGCGATCCTGAAGTATTGATACAGCGCTGGCCAACATGATCAGCAGCTGAAAGTGGTTTTAGGTCAGTAGTTTCTATCTTCTGTGGTGAGTCAGTAGGAGATATCAGTTCACAGACATTCATTCAGTCATTGATTGTAATGACTCAGATTTGTCTGATCTGATCATCATCAGTCTGTCTGGAATGATGTGAAGAAACTCAATCCAGAAGAACTGTGTCGCCGAGACGCTTCGAGAGGAAGAAACTCTGCTCAACAGCACAGAGGACAAAAGCTGCTATAAACACAAAGATGCTCACAACAAATGATGATTTCATTCAGTTAATAAAACTTACCTAATACAGAAAATCTACTTATGTCCTCAATTTTAACAGCATCTCATTTCACAGCATTTTTGCACAAGGAGCTTTGCAGGTATCGTTCTTGAAGCATCTCAGAGACGTTCTTCACAGTTTTTTGAATCTCATTTCAGACACATCCTCTGTGTGGCGCAAACACAAATCTCACGCACCTTTTACAATCAATGGCAAAATGAATGTTTAGATGTCTCGCTACAACAGAAGATAGATATAACTGACTTAAAATCATTTTCAGCTGCTCATAATACTAGAGTTCTGATCGTTTTGTCCAGTGCCGTATAACAATACTGATACAAGTATAGAAAGTATTGGTACTCCAATTAAAAATATCAACACTAAGGTACAGTATGATTTAGTTTACTCAACTAAAAAGGCTAAATACATACATACTAACATTCATAAATAAAGAAATAAATAAAATGCATACAACATGCATCAAAGCTTTTGGGAACAGCAGCCCAGAACAATCCTTGTCAGAGGACGGGAATAAGCATTATATATGTGTGCATGCAGTGTATATTTATGTTCATATATATATAAATGCATGCATATATATTTTTAAGATAATTAAGTGAATGTGTATTTGAGGAAAACAATCATACAGACAAAAAAATAAAAATTTACTTCATTACTTCATTACTTTGGTCATGTTTACTAAGGGTGCCGATACTTTTGGCCATGTCTGTATACAGTATATACACACACACACATTTTAATATATGTAAATATATATATACATTGTGTGTGTGTGTGTGTACATACTAAATATACACAGTACACACTCATAATATGCAAGCCAAAAATCTTCTTTAAAAGTAATTTTAAAAGTTTTTTTTTTTAATTCTTAGTTTTATGTAAAGTACAATTATAATTGTGTATGAAAAGTTTATATAAATAAACATTGCCTTGCCTATTTTAGTTGTAATTAATCATGATGAATTGTTTGACAGCAATATAATTTATTATAAGTCATACAATATCAGAATAAAAAGGTTGTGTTGTGCGCAGGGTATAGCCCGTCACTGCTGTTCCTTATAGAAACGAACCAAAAAAGTGACTGTTTAATGATAGTATTTATTTATTTGAATTGTTTTTTTTTATTTCCACGGTTACCACTACCGTAAACATATTCCAACTGTGTGTAAACAAAAAAGCCTAATATAGATTTAACAATTGAGCAGATTTTTTGGATAGCAGCACTGAACACTGGGTAAGAGGTGTACTCCTGAGCAGCTGAAGGTTGAATAGCACTCGTGTCTTTGAGCGAGATGCCTGAATCAACAGCTCTGCGAGTGTTATTTTCATTTCCAAATGAGCTGGCTGCGTCCGAGCTCACCGCACATCTGGAAACTCTGATTTGACCTTTATTTATATTACGGAGCTCATCAGTTTGAGAAATAATTTACACAGTCAGCTGAAACTAATGTGAAATGTTTTGGCAAGCCGCATGCCGGCGACACAGTGCAAATAGCATCTTTTAGTATTTATTTGTAGTTTGAAGTGAGAGAGCGGCCAAACAGAAGAACAGCACACAGAATCAAGTCACTAAACTATTTATGAGAGGGAAATCAAACCCAGACTAAACACTGTCCTTCAGATTTTTGGAAACAAATGAAATAAGCCCCAAACTGGATTTGAGCACCTGTCATGCGCGCTAATGTACAGAAATATAATATTTGACATAGATCGAGTGATACTGACATATACATATACATTTATATTATATACCTATGAGACCATATCATGTCCACATGTACATTCTCAGGACATATAAGCAGATATGTTTATAACACAAATTAATTTCTGATTGTGATGTTTGTATTTGTACAGACATGCTATTATATGTAGTGAACATATGTCAACAATGTTATTTATATGCAACTTTATAAAAAAAACTTACAAAAGACACATATGTATGTGATTAAAATATTGTTTATAAGTGTCTTTATACATAATCTAACTTTTATGTTTACATTTATAATAACAGAATGTTTTGACAGGTTTTACATGATATAAATGCATTATACAAACACTAATACACAGATATGTTTGTTAATATATGACATTGCTCTGATTTTAATAGGCTTAATTTATGTATTCCCTGTGTATGACGACATATTTCACATTTGGACATCTTCTATATGTGCTTTTTCTTTAATGACAAAACAATGATGGTTCAAAATAAGCCAATGTCTTGATAGAAAGTTGTTTTAAAAGGTCTCACACTCAGTTTGATATTTGGTTTGTAATGCAGTGCTCGGTGTCCGGACGGTCACTGTATGTTTGATGTAAAACTCAACAATCCTGCTCGTGTTGGCTCAGAGCAGCTCAGCGTGTGTGTCCGGTCAGAAGCTGTGTTACACACTTTTTCTGGCTAATAGTGTGTGTAACTAGTTATCCAGATGTTTGAGCTCTGAACCCACATTTTCAGCGGAAATCCAAACAACAAAGAGTTCTTCTGTGAGAGAGTCCAGTTTAGAGGAAGCAAACCCCAGCAGCTCTATACTTTCATATCAGATCAATACCGCTGGATATCATCAAGTCATTGTGTTAAAATATGATACCAAATGTCTCAGCTTCTCATACAATGACTGTTTAAATAGATACAGATCTCCAGTACACTATTATAGAAATATGAAGTCAGTAATAATGAATCAATGCAATTTATAAAATTTTATTGAAATGTGTGAGACACATGCAAAACCATTAAAAAATAATACAATTTAATAACATTAAATAAATACATATGCATGAGCTCAGATCAACGAGTCATATGATCAGTCAGTTCCAAAAAGATATATAAAACTGTGCTAAGTAAAAAAAAAAAGAAAAGGAAAAAAGTCGAACCCAGTACTTCCTAACAATACAGCACTATGACAAGTTTATAAGCGGAATAATTAAACAATGCAGACAGAGTTTTTTGGGAGAACAGGCGTCTGAATGATGCTGGAGATGACTGTCCATGCTTTTAGTTTTACAATTCATTTGACAGCAAGGACATGGCAGAGGAAAGTGTTAAAATTAGTCATATGCAAGAAATTGTATCACTTTGGGAAAACACAAATTACGGGAATCAATAACCAAAGGTCTGTGGACGCTGGTGTGGTGAAGAAAACCTCAAAGCTCTGCTCTCACTCCAATCATTTCATTACTTTCATCCTTTGGACTTTTTCACCAAAGGCTGTGTGGTTTTGAAATTCCTCAATCTCCAGGAAAAGCACTTCAGCAGTTTTTAAACACAGTAAATGTCCCTGAAACTGTCTGCGAGGAACCGGAGAAACCGCAAGCTGATAAAAGCATCACCTGCATGTGTGAAGTCCTGCTGAAATGTGTTCACACCGTCAGAGTTAAACGACAGAGCGGCGGGTGTGAAGTGCTCTCACACACACACACACACACACTTGTGTCAGGACGCTTCTGCTCTTCTGGGTGAACGGTAAATAAGAGGAGACACGTTTCATATCCACACGGATGTTTCTTCAACTACGGCCAACTTCTGACTCTGAGCTTGTAGAAAACACACTTCATTCCTCTGAAAGTGCATGACTTCATGACACAGTTATGTTCGTTTGTTTATTAATTAGTAATGCATATTTCCAGTTATGTATTGTGTTTAATTACATTTTGTGTCAGAAAGAAAATAAAACAATAAATAAGCTAAATAAACAAGAAGATAAACAAATAAAAATCTCATCTCAAGTACTTACACACAGATTTCCTTCTTGCTAAAGAAATATTAACATCATCATAATAATAATAATAATAATAATAAAATAGTTTGCTGGGATTGATTATACACTGCAAATGAGAGGAAATAATTTACGTGAAAAACTGATCATAGAAATATTGTTGACTGTATAATTAAATATTTTAATATGTTGTATAAACACACAGTGAAGTGTATTTTTTTAATAATGTTTACAATTTATCAAGCTTAATAATACATAAGCATTATAATAGATAGATAGATAGATAGATAGATAGATAGATAGATAGATAGATAGATAGATAGATAGATAGATAGATAG
>JAUCNO010001109.1:0-18034 GCA_032353835.1 Enteromius viviparus | reverse complement strand
GTCAAAAACATTAATTTCTTTTCGACTGAAGAAAGAAAGACATGGACATCTTGGATGACATGGTGGTGAGTAAATTAGTTTTTAAGTTTTTTAATAAGTTTTTTTTGTAAGTTTTTTTGAAAGTGAACTTCTCCTTTAAGTCGCTGGGGTATATTTGTAGCAATAGCCAAAAATACATTGTATGGGTCAAAATTACAGATTTTTTTTTTGCCACAAATCCTTAAGATATTAAGTAAAGTTCATGTTCCATGAAGTTATTTAGTCAATTTATTACCGAAAATATATTAAAACTTAATTTTTGATTAGTAATATGAATTGATAAGAACTTCATTTGGACAACTTTCACTATCATTAAATATTTAAGAATATTTTTTATTATTTATGTGTATTTACTTTACAAATTCATATAAACAGCTGCATAAAACCTCTGTTTTCTGTATTTTTTGTAATTTCAGTAGTAAAAAATACATTTGTCTCTACATTCTAGTCAACTCTGTTACCTCTGTTATAAAAAGACAACAATCTTTAAAGAGTTGCTAGAAAAATCATGTGACTTGTTTTAAATGTTTTAAAAAGTTAACGATAACAGAGTTGACAATGAGTAAGAGAGTTAAATGGCCCCTGTTCTGATCTGGTTGGTCAAATCAGTTTTTGATATCAACTCCATCGATGTCAACCCTGTTTAAAGTTTTGCTTTAAATTAATAATTTTGTTCAATTTTATTGTTAACAAATTGATAAGAAAGCAATTAGCCTAGCTAGTTATTTTACAACATGCAATTTTTGAACAACGTTTTGATTCAACATTTTTTTGAATGTAAGTCATTCTGTTTTGAAACTATTTTTTTTTTTTTAAATTAGCAACTTTTCAGTTATATGTATAGATATTTTTACTTCAAAACATAAAGTCTACATCTTATTAAGTTTAAAGTTGAATTAGTTATCTTAGGGAAAACATGGTTTAAACTGTGTCACATTTGTTAAATGTATATATTTGACCTAATTTGTCTGTAACAGAGTTGACAGATGTGTCAGTACACTGATTTTCTTAATATTTTTTGTTAATCATGTAGGTTTAAGATTGGCAAATATACAAAATATAAAATTTGAAGTGTGTTCTATAAAAATAAAAAAGTTGAGCAAAAAAGAGAAAATGCAATTTTTTGTCTTCTTCCTCTGCTTGAAATGTACCCACAATTCTGGAATAGGTTATATATATATATATGGAGCCAAACTCTCAGCGACAGCGGAGTGATGTAATTACTTACGGTCAAGAAGATGCGTAGTACCCGGATGAGCCTGTGTTGTTAGTTTTACCAGTAGTTATCTGGGAATAACAAATTTCGTAATGTGGCGACTGACCAATCAGAATCCAGTATTCCACGAAGCTGTGTAATAATAATCAAGATTTTTTTCTAGAAAACCTCCAAACCTTCTTGGAACGCATGGTTTAATGTGGAACGCAAGAACAGAAACCTTAAAATATCAGTTCTGGTCGGAGTGAACCGAATTGATTTTTTCCATTCTGATTATTCCTATTTCTGTTATAGCTTCAGTTGAGTTTTAATCTTCATTTATTCTTATTTATTCATTAATTTTTACTTATTATCTTAAATATTTTATTTAGTTGACAAGTAAAAATGTCTAATCGTTGCTTATAATAATATTTTATTTTATGTCGGCTTAATTTCCATTAACAAAAAAGTTTAAATCGCTTTAGTTGTAATTCATGTTAATACCCTGACATCCCCCAGATGTTATTGTGTGTGTGAAGCTGCAGGGTCAGGATGGCTGGACGGCGGTCAGCGAGAGGAGTCTTGAGTAATGCTCCTTCACAAAGAGAGTGACAGCAGAAGTGTGGAGAGAAAAACACAGCCTCCCTGGGTTACTGAGTGCTGCAGAGATCACGGCTGAGGTCTACATACAAAATATTCAGTATTAAATACTGAATTTATTTTCATTCATTTTCTATATTGAGATATATTTTTTGTAACATCTAAAAAACAGTTTAAGAAAATGATATTAATAAAAACTTGCCTCTAAAGCATTAGGCAGTTGTCAGTTTGATACAAAATGTGTGTGAGTGTGTACGTTAAAGACTTGCAGAAAATGTTTTTGACCAGAATATAAAAAAAAAATTAAATAAAATGTACAAATACTAATCTTATTTTTCATCTAGTTACTTGGCAGCATTTCTCTTGATGTGTGTGTGTGTGTGTGTGTGTTTGTGTTCTTGTTCTTGAATCCAATTGGCTGATAGGTTTGCGATATTGAAGTCCCAGAGAGCTCCTTGTCCTTATCACCGTTTGTATCACTCCACTTGCAGAAGTTGCTGTGCTGGTGGATGCACAAATCCACTATAACTTATAAAATAATACTGTTTTGTGTCACTGCATGCAGTTGTATGAGTTTTTAGGTGAAAATGTGCTTGCTTGGACTTGATATAAGCAGTTTGTTAATAAAGTTTTATTTTGAAATTCACACCGTCGTGTTTGGAGACGGGATCTCCATGGGTTCAGTGGCTCATTACACCCACAGAGAGCGCCTGACCTCGACCAGTGGTTAAACACCAGATATAGTTTGTGTTGGGTGAATCTAACGGCCAGTCTTTGGTCTCATTAAACTATTATTTGTTCCAGAGCTAATAGTTTCTGTCTTTGGTTGATTGAATTGCCTAGAAACGTTTATTATTGCTGTTATTGTTTATTAAAAATGATTATTCAATAAATGATATTGTACATAAATAATACTAGTATTAAATAATAGTGTTTAGTCCCAAGGTTTGTGATGCTGATGCTGAGCAGCTGTCCTCAGAAATCCCACTCAGCAGATGAAAGGATATTGATGATAACGCATTAACGCTTCTTTTGGTGGACATTTAGACTTATGTTTTATAGCACAGGACACTGAGATGCTGCATCAGATGCAGTCCATCTCTCTCATAATGCTTCGTTCTCCATAACAAAAGCTTTTAATACAGTAATAGAACAAACGTTCAATGAAGCAACTCAACAGTACTTCGTTACTAATTATAAAGTGATGTTTTAGCTTGGGCTCAGCTGTTTAACTGTCAAACTGAGATTTAAATCTGTGGGGGAGGAAGTAGTTCTGCACAAAAGACACTTCCTTCTTGTTTCTAATTTATTTACACGCTCATGCAAACGGTTGTATAAACACAATATCGTAGACATTGGGCTGTGACTGAGAGGTGTAACTCATCTGGTAATAGTTTAATGAGACCAAAGACTGGCCGTTAGATTCACCCAACACAAACGATATCTTGTGTTTAACCACTGGTCGTGATCAGGTGCTCTCTGTGGGTGTAATGAGCTGCTGAGATCCCAACTCCAAACACGTCAGAGTGAATTTCAAAATAAACCTTATCTTTATTAACAAACCACATATTTAAAGTCCAAGCAAGCACGTTCTTGCCATAAACTCTTAAAACTGGATGCTGTGATACTAAGATTTGTCCACCGTGAGAAATATGGCCTTTTCATCCAGTAAGAATTCTGCTCGTGTGATATTGCTCATATATAAACATATTACATATATGTAATTTTGGTCAAATACTCTTTATTATTATTATTTTTTTTTATTATTGTGTTGCATTTCTTTGATGAATAATGTTCAGAAGAACAGCATTTATCTGAAATAGAAATCGTTTAGAACATTATAAATGTCACTTTTGATTGACATTTGAAGCATCCTTGCTAAATAAAAGTATATTTCCATAATTTCTTTCCACCAAATAATTAAATAAATTACATACACTGACTTCAAAGGTATAGTGTTTAATGTTACAAAGGTTTATTTCAGATAAATGCTTTTTGGATCTTTCTATTCATCAAAGAATCCTGGCAAAATTACTGTTTTAAACATTGGTGGTGATAATAATAAAATGTTTCTTGAACAGCAAAAAGGATCATGTGACACTGAAGAGTATTGATGCTGAAAATTCAGCTTTGATCACAGGAATAAAAGTTAACCTTAAAGTATATTCAAATATACAGTACTTATAAATATACAAATAAGCAGCTATTTTAAAAAGTAAAAAATATTTCAGTACTGTTGTATTTGAGAGAGAAGATTCTTTTTTTAAAAACATAAAAAAGCTGACTGTTGAAACACTTTTGTAGGCCAATATATATTACTGTATAGCTGAGGTGTTGGTTGACTCTTCATCATAACACACACACACACACACACACACACACGTCCTGGCCCCGAGCACACGCGGATCCTGCTGGGCCAAAGCGCCACTCTCTCTCCAGGGGAAGCAGCCCTCAGCGCGGGACTCTTTGTCCTGCAGCCGCTGGCCCCTGGCCTGGGAACTGACTTGCAGCCGTGTACACATCTATGGCTTGGCTCCGGGCCGGAGGCTGCTTTTGTCTCCCCGCAGACAGGGATGCTGACCGGGAGTGCTAGTCATCGCTGAGTTAGCGAGGCAGTCGAGATGTTGAGCACAGCTGCATCATGGGACATCCTGCTTGAGCCGGAAAGAGGATGTAAACTCCCAAAAACAAAACACCAACACAATCCAGTCGAGTATGTGCACAACACTAACATGAATTATACAATAAACTTACACCACTAAATTACTTACATCAATAAAAACTATAAAGCTTTAATTAATCTTAATGTTAATTTTAATATTTGAATACATTATTTAAAATCCAAATAATAATAGTAATAACTAACATTATTTGAGCTAACATGGACTAACAAAGAACAGTTGTATCTGTATTGTTTAAAACTGTAACAAATGTATACTCATAGTCAAGGTTCATGCATTTATTGCACTCGTAATACAGTTTTTACCCATTGCTTGAACTCTATAGACACATGCTTAAACCAAAGGAACATAACTTGAAGTTGTTGTAACTATACATTAAAAAAAGTTTAATTAAACAAAGTGCTGCTTAACACTTTAGTTGCAATTCTGCAACACACTCTTTCTACAACACACTTTCTCCTGAACACTACACTCTATTTCATACAGAAGACACTTTGTTCAAAAATGAAATCTCAGGGTACCATTGGGAAAACACATCTATTAAAAATACAAAACACATTGGGTAATTGCAACCACTCAAATACACACCTTAAGGCACTTACTTGCAAAACTGAACACCAATTAGCCAGCTACAAAAGCCCTCAGTTTAGCCATTTCAAGAACTTTGCAAGTATGGAGGGAGAGAGAGCACTAGCAGGAGGAAGAGGAAGAGGAAGGGGTATAGGAGTGGGAGTAGGAGGAGGTCAAGGTCAAGGTCAAAGAGGTCATACACAGACCCATATTTCTAATGATATCTGAGCAACTTTGGTGGACCATGTCATCAACCATGGCCTGGCTATAATGGAAGCTGGGCAGAGAGTCACAGAGAGACCTCTAAGCCGCTTCATAGTGGCATCTCTACCTCTCTACCTTCAACTCTACTCAGATGGTTTTTACAGCACTGTTCTACAGTATATCACATTACCACATCATGTGTGCAGGGTATTGCAGGGGGCTATGCATGCTCCTCTTGCAGCCAAAGTGGTAGTTTTTGTGAGTCAGTTTATATCGGGCTACTCTGGTCCAAAGGACTATAGAGGATTTTTTTTTTCAGCTTGGAGATGGCATGTATATGACCGCCAACCACATGCCTGCATACCTCTTCTACAGGCAATGGAACAGGCCTGTGGCGACATTAAGGTGTGATAGCAATCCATGGACGGCGAGATCCATGAGACCCATGTATGCACAACTGTCATTATTTTCTGTGTTTACAGTATAGTGTTTTTTCTATTACTGTTTTATGTTTTGTTTTTGGTTTTTTGCTTCATCTAAATTCATGTTACGGCAATGTACAATATTGAGTAGGCCTGAACTACTCAACTGTAATATCTACAAACGCTTCACAACATACTACTTACTATCAGAAACTTATTCTACTAACCCTAAACCTACCTGTTACGATCACAACTGGATTGGTCACCTGTCTCTGAAAAACACTTCGGCTGTTCTGTTCACCATGGACTCTATTTACTCTCAGAACTCCATTTCCCATCATGCCTCTCTCCCTCACAGCTGTTACTCATCCGATCGTTACTCTGTCATTAGCTCCACTATAAATATCAGCCTCACTTGCCAGCTGATTGCGAAGTGTCAGTTCTATTCCTGTGTTCTGCTCCGAGTGTTTTCCTAGCCTGCCTTGACCAGTACTTTGACCTTGGACTGTTTAAAGCTGTTTCTGGATGTTTAGCCGCCTACCTATTGACCTTGGATTGTGTACCTCGACTGCTGATTCTTGCCTGTTCCTTCTTGTTTTTGGAATTCTGGTTGAACCTGCTCTTTTAATAAAAGAAGTTTAAACCGCATTTGGATCTGAACGTTTCTGCCTTGAATCATGACAGAACACTTCGCCAATATAGGATCCAGCGGGGACCAAGGAGATCGCCAGTTTGTTAAAGACCCCACCGATCAGATCCTAGACTTGAGGCAAGGAGACCGGATGATCGAGGATTACTTAATCGAGTTTTACGAGCTGTGTTGCCAGGTACCGTGGAAGGACGATTTGTTCCGCTGTGGTCTTAACCAACCGGTTAAATCATGGATGACGGCTGGAAAGTCTGACTGCGGTCTCCTGGAGTACCAGGATTATGCCCTGGAGAGGGCGGGATCGAATCTCTCTGTGAGCATCGTGGAGGATGAGGAGGAACCCATTCTCCAGACACAGAGGTTCAAAACATCGTTTCATTGTTTCAGTAACACAGAAATTTCACCTGTGCACAGTGGCCCTGCCTCTAGTTTTTTGCGAGATGGCTCACGTCCTTCCCCCATAACAGGTCCGAGCGTGTCCTCCGGGGTGCCCCAAGAGGCTGAGATGTCTTCCACAGCGTCATAGGGCGAGTCAGATGGTGAGGCGGAATTCACGCCTAACGCCCAAACTATTGCATATCCTCCGCGACGCCATAAGAATCGGTTTGGAGGTACTGCAACCAGATCTCACGGCTGCCGATGCTGAGGTCGCACCTAAGATGGCCGCCGGTACTGCGGCAACACTCAAGATGGCCGTCGAACCCAAGCCTGAAAGTGTAGTGGCAGTCGTCTCTCAGCCACCCTCAGCCATGAAGACCCCTTCAAAACCTATGAGGTTAGTCTCGAGTTTAATGGACCCCCCATTAATGACCACGAGAATGGCTGCTAAGATGAGGGTCGTCACACAGCCCGCTCCAGAGCCCACTCCAGTCCAGGAAAGCCCAGAATCCGCTCCAGAGCCCACTCCAGTCCAGGAAAGCTCAGAGTCCGCTTCCGAGCTCACTCCAGCCCGGGAAAGCCCAGAGTCCGCTCCAAAGCCCACTCAGGTCCAGAAACTCCCAGAGCCTGCTCCGTTGCTGCTGCTGCTGCTGCTGCCAGAGTCTGCCCCGTTGCCGCTGCCAGAGTCTGCCCCGTTGCCGCTGCCAGAGTCTGCCCCGTTGCCGCTGCCAGAGTCTGCCCCGCTGCCGCTGCCAGAGCTGGCCCAGCTACCGCTGCCACTGCCAGAGTGTCTACCAGAGTCCGCTGTGCTGCAAGAGTGTCTACCAGAGTCTGCTGTGCTGCAAGTGCATCCCCTAGAGTTTGCTGTTCTGGAAGAGTGTCTCCCAGAGTGGGTTGCGCTGCAAGAGCGCCTACCAGAGTCAACTCAGCGGCCATGTTCAGTTCCATGTCAGCTGCCAAGTTCATTTAGACTGGGTATATAAATGAATTTAAAGAGTTTTTGTCGTTATGTTGCAGGATCACCGTCGGAGGAGAGCAGACTGATGACCACACACCACTTGCCTTGCTGAAGAGTTTTCTGTGTAGAAACAGGTAAGAAGCAGAGGTAAGTCTTTAGATAAAAGTGCATTGGTTAGAGTCCTGATACGAGCTTGGACCCAAAGTGCTGTGAGGTGTGAGTATGGTGACTGATGACTGGTGTCTTCACTTCGTTCAGGTGGCCATGACAGGTGCACGTAATTACTGTGAGTGAGGGTGAAGCCCAGCGCGGGCGTGACACACTTCAGTTTTGTTTTCATTTAATTGCAGAAATTTGTTGTCATCTAAGTCTTCAAAGCATTGGAAATGATGAGCTAATGAGGAGTATTTTCCTGATTTAATCAGAAAAAATAGTCGAAGGTCATTTGTGTAATAATGATATTTTATGTTATATTCCTGTAAGGGAAGTATATTAAGGGAAAATAGAAGAGGACCACGAATTGATCCCTGCGGAACATCACAATGGATTCTATTTACAGAGAACCTCCACTTTAAATATGAAATCAGCTGCACATCCCGTGCACCCTCCAGAGTCCGCTGCGCTGCGAGAGTGTCTACCAGAGTCCGCTGCGCTGCGAGAGTGTCTACCAGAGTCCGCTGCGCTGCAAGTGCATCCCCTAGAGTTTGCTGTACTGGAAGAGTGTCTCCCAGAGTCGGTTGCGCTGCAAGAGCGCCTACCAAAGTCAACTCAGCGGCCAACTTCAGTTCCAAGTCAGCTGCCAAGTTCAGTTCCAAGTCAGTTGTCAAGTTCAGTTTCCTGCCAGCGGTCAAGTCCTCCACTTCGGTGGGCTTCACCACCCTCTGCTCCGCCCCGGTGGGCTTTACCGTTGTCTGCCCCGCCCCGGTGGGCTTCTCTGGCATCTCGTCCACCCGGGAACCTTCAAGCAGCACCAGTTCCATCCTGCCAGGACCAGTTGACAGTACCTTTGGGCCCCTAGAGGCCAACACTAACCTCTTTATGCTTCTCTGTTCCAGTCCTGACTGTTCTGCCAAGGAGGAAGGTGCTGCTGTTTACCCCGCCCTGGATGACACCTCCTTCGGCCCACCCATCGCCTGCTCCTGTTCTTGTGGAGCGTCTGGAATCCGCTCCTTAAGGGAGGGGCTATGTTACAATCACAACTTACCTGTCTCTGCCGGAAAACACTAAGGCTGTTCTGTTCACCATGGACTCTATTTACTCTTAGAACTCCATTTCCAATCATGCCTCTCTCCCTCACAGCTGTTACTCATCCAATCGTTACTCTGTCATTAGCTCCACTATAAATATCAGCCTCACCTGCCAGTTGATTGCTAAGTGTCAGTTCTACTCCGGTGTTCTGCTCCGAGCGTTTTCCTAGCCTGCCTTGACCAGAACTTTGACCTTGGACTGTTTAAAGCAGTTTCTGGTTGTTTAGCCACCTACCTATTGAACTTGGATTGTGTACCTCGACTGCTGATTCTTGCCTGCTCCTTCTTGTTTTTGGAATTCTGGTTGAACCTGCTCTTTTAATAAAAGAAGTTTAAACCGCATTTGGATCCGAACGTTTCTGCCTTGAATCATGACACTAACATTAAAATTTAACTGAATTTAAAACAGAAAATATATTTAAAAAAGAACATTTAAAATATTAACAAAACAATATACTGTATAATTTTACTGAATTGGTGTTCAAGAATAATTGCTTGACTGCAATTGTGTTTAAGCTCATAAAGCTGTGACTTATAGTCTTAAGAAATTAACAACACTGGAAGTAAATTGAAATATAGTACAACACTATTAGTTTTTGTACTAGTTTGTGTATATTTAGATGAATGACTCTTGATGCTCTCTTGATGCTCTGTGAAGGTTTTAACACATCAGCCAGGCGATGAGGTGTAAAATAAACTGGATCTAAATGTTTCAGCAAAGCTGTTATGATTAATGTTTGATGTCAGACTGTGATTGGAGAGTTTTTCACTCTTTTGTGTGTAGATTATGTTGCTCTCGGGACAGTAAAGTGGGAACACACATCTGAGCCATTTCATTTAGCCTTAAAAGTTGCGGGCATTTATAGCTCTTTTTAGCGTAGCGGGACTCTTGTCGATGCAGGTTTATTGGATTTTATATTAATTGTTGCATGTAATACACTGCGATGACTGAAGTGCTCCGCTGGAAAGACTCCAATTACTAACAGACTGAATTAATCAAAGACTAGAGAGCCATGTCTCCCAGCAATTCTGCAATTAAACCATGCCACAGAGTTTAATATTACTATTTTATTATTACTAGTATTACTATTATTATGAGACCTTAAGGGAAAGATAAAAAAAAACACACACACACACCACATGATTTAAGAAAAAAATTGTCTTTAATGTTACTTTTTCCTAGTTTCCTAGTTTTCCTTAGTTAGACTTCTTGATTAATTGCTTCGTTTTATGTGTATATATATAATAATATTTCATTTAAACTTTTTAGAAACAAAGAAACGATACAAGGAAAACGGACTTCATTAAAATAAAGCATTTAAAATAAATAAATTAATTAATAACTGTCAGTATATTATACATTAATAATAACATGTATTACAATTATTATTCTTATTATTAAATAATAAATATAATTATTATTAAATTTTTATTCTTATATATTGTGTCAAGTCTTTCTAATAATAACAATAATGATGTAAATAATAGTTTAAAGTTTTATATATCTATATACTGTGTGTGTGTAAAACGTTTAATTTTAACCTTTTAGAAAGAAAGAAACATTCCAGAGGCTTTACAAAAATACAATATTTTAAAATAAATAAATAGTAATTAATACATTATTAATGAAATTGTTATCACTCACAGTAATGCATTGTGTCAGATGTTATTTGTCAAATGCTTTTTTGGGCACTGTGTAGCCTACACACACACACACACACACACTGTATATATAGTTACATTACTGGTGATTAGACAGAGAGCTGGTGATCACAGTTCTGCAGTAAAAAGGGTTTGTTTGCAGTGGATAACCTCTCTCTCAGAGTCAATAATTACTCATTATTAGATTCATTAGTCTGCCAAATAATGAGACGGAGGACTGGAGCACGATTCAGCAACATTGCGTTTCTTCGATGACCTCATTATAATCTCACACACTCCGTACAAGTGATTAGGAAACACTATCAGTCTTTACACACGGACTGACGTGCTGTCATTAGCCCAACGGCCGTCACACACACACACACACACTCGACTCATTCTGCGTTTGATTTGAATGTTTATGAATGTTTCTCTCCGGAGATCCGCACTCATTGCCTATGCATGGAGCCCGTGTAGGAAGATTAAAATAACATTGAGTGTATTCTGTAAATGAAGAGGAGAACCAAGCAGGGCCTCCGGAGTCCATTATACATTTTAATAATACATCAAGGTGGTGTAACTGAATAACCGATCTCTTAGGGAAGAGACACGACATTTGGCTAATATTACAATATGAATTATGAAAAACAAAAAGAGCTTTTAGTTAATCTTGTCTTCTTACTTTTATTCTTTGGGCATCTTTTTTTTCCCTGTCACTTTCCCTGAATTCGGAACAGCGTGTAAACAAATAAAAGTGAGGCAGAACAGTTTGGTATCTCGGTAGATTAATTAATGTGCCCATGAGCTGGCATCATGCTGCAGAAATTATGTGCATAAATAATATCACTAATTAAAAAGATGCAGATTAACATGCAAATAATGTTAATGAGAATCTGCGGTCCCAGAGTGTATTCGCATAACATCAACAATTTAATGTGTTGGAAGGCTCGTGTTTGCATTACATTAATAAAATTCAAAGAGCTCGCATAAAAAATTCTGCGCCGGTCTCTGTTTCCCAGCGGCGAGCGGCAGACAGAGCCTTCTCTTGGCAGATGCGGGATTTATTATCTCAAAAGCTCGCTGAAGAGCCGCCGTGTGCCAGGATGACCAGCTGCTGGAGCCGGCTCTGTGACGGCCGACTGAAAGGAGCAGAAAAGGAGGAGAATTTCATCAGAAGTAACGTCAGGTGCTCCGTGACCATCCCTGACTGACCGACACGATGCCCAGATGCTCTCCGTCAGACACAAATACACCTCTGATCATGATTCATACACTAAATCAATTAACATCAAATTCATTCTGATGATCTTTACCGAATTGTGATTTATAATAAAAAAGAAAAAGAAAAAAAGATTCAGTTGCCTTAATTAAGTTATTGTATCATTCACTTCCTCCGCTAAAATAGTGGCCTGGTCTGAATCAGGAGAGAAATATGCACAGATTAACACACTAATCACATCCAAAATAAAAATGGTTGTTTACATTATGTGTAATAGGTGTATTTATTATGTATATATAAACACATACAGTATACATAATGTATTTTTTGAAAATATTTACCTTTGTATATTCAAATTCTTTTATATTATACATGAATATATTTCATATATAAACATATCATTGTAATACGAGCATGTGTTTATATTTATATACATAATAAATATACACAGTACGCACACATATATAATCTCAACAGAACCTTGACCATACTAATTAAATGATGTAAATATATGAATCAAGAAATCCTTTCAGTATAGTTTTAAGGCCCTGGCTCTCTGGCTGAGAACTACTAAATAATCTACTTACTATTCCAAAACACACAAATAAATAAATGAATGAATGTGTGCTCTAACATGTTGAGCAATAAAAGTTCAGATCCAGCTCAGTATCGCTACTATTACTATCATTTAAAGAAGCAAAATTAATAATTCAAAAACCCTAACTTTATTTTGAGCAGTAGCTCTTCAATGTGGTCAATGTGGATCCAGCTCGCAACTCTTCCATATAATACCCTTCATTTTCTCTTCTATCACCATAAAGGCCAAAAAGGAAAGAAAAAGGCCAGAGATGATATGTTAAATGTGTGCTCTGGCATATTAAGCTAGTGTGTTGCTCATGTTGATGATGTAATTTCAAATCTGGCAACATTTCCTCTCTTCACTGTCAGTATTAGTAACAATCAATCAATGAAACACAGATTTTTTTTGCAGTGCTCATATGGTCAATGCAATTTAAACACAGCTTGGAACAAAGCCTGACACCAGTTTCCTTTCTCAAGAAACAAAGAAAACAAAACAAAAAACAGCTAGAAATAAGTGTAAAATGTGTGCTGTGGCATATTGACATGTGTTGCTCAAGTGAGTTCCATTTCAGCTCGAAACATTCCCTGTCTTTGCTATAACTTATAACTTATTAAATTGCAAAATAATAATATAATAATAATACAACATACTTCTTGTTGTGTGTATATATACAGTACTTCTTATATTTTTATTTATATAGTCATATTATATTATATTCTGCTTCTCTTTTTATTGTTTTTTTATTATTGTCATATTTATCTACTGTACTTATTTTTGTATTCAACTTCTATTTTGGCCGTTTTACTTCAATTGTTTTACTTAATTGTTTTTTTAATGTGTCAATTTGTCAATTTGAGGCAGTCATGCAATACATTTCACTTCCTGTCATACCGTGTGTGTATGTGAATGTGACAAATAAAATTTGAATTTGAACAATTAAAAAGAGTCAGTTCCATGATAACCCAAATTATTTCCTTTCCTTTCGGTACTGTCAGACTCCACAACAACAAAAACAAATTAAAAGTCAAAAAAGAAAAAGAAAGTATGCTCTGATACTGAGCTATAGTGCTTATGTGGGTAATGTGACTTCAAATTAGGCCTGCAACATTTTTTTTTCTCAATTGTTGCTATCACAAACAAACAAACAAACAAGATGAAAAAATGAATGAATTGAGCTCATGTGGTAATTTGAACCGCTCCTTAATAGCATTACCCAAATTGTATTAAAGTGGTCAAGTGTTCGAGTGTTACAAGCTGTTAGTGCAGAGATAAGATCCCTGAGGTTCAAAGATTAATGTTTCAAAACCAGAGATATTATTTAAAAAAGTTATTTTCCACTTTTCTACATCACAGTGTGACTTTATTTTTATAACACCACCCAAATGTTAACACAAAAGGCGGAGCTATTATTCTGACTGTAGTGTTGCTGCGGGTGCCATGTTCTGGACAGCACAGGATCACGAAGGCAGACATGGTGTTATGTTTACGAGGCCTGATGCAACACAACGCGTAAAAAATAAAGTACTAAGTCATTTTATGCTACGGCTCCAGTGAAAGCTTGAATCTGGTTGGCTAATAAATGTTTTAAAATGTGTTTTAAAATTATTTTCAGGGAAACACATGGAGAACATAGTTCAAGGCAGTTCTTTGACCATATCACATGGTCTTTTCACTTTACCAAATGATTTATGTTATTTAAAAAGTCTTACAACAGCAAAATAATCCAAATCCACATCGCCACTAATCAGCATGATAAAAACCACAGCTCATTTTCATGTTTTGCACACAAAATCTATAGTTTCACTATTAGCCAAACACTTTTGAGAGATGCACAGAATCTAAAGTAATCAAGATGCTCTGTCTCTCTTTCTCACTTACACACACACACTGTCATAACTAATATAAACTGCATTAGTCTGTAATAAAAGTCTGTTTAAAATGAGGTTTTGGAATTTAACAATGAGATGCAGAATAATTCTACTCAAAAAACAGAAAACTATATAAAAATATAATGCAACAAAATACTCGTTTGTAATGTCTTTTGTAGTTTTGGTGCCATAGTGCAGCATCACGTTATGGTAAGGGGCGTAACATTTCTGCCAAACGCTTGCTGTATTCGGCCAATCACAACACTCTGGATGGCTGGACAATCAGAGCACACCTCACTTGTTTAGAACGATGAGCTTTGTACAAATTGACCCGGTTCAGGAGGCGGAGCTTAGAGGAGAAACAATAATGTACAGGATGTGGAAAATAACGTGTTTTTTGAAACTGAAACTGCATGAACACATTGCGTTACACAAAATAATGTTCTTTTTACCAACATTACATGAACCACGTTGCAAAAGTAAAAAATGAAACCTAAAAGAAAGCAAATGGCCAGCACTGTTCCAATCACACTGTTAACAGTCTCATCCGATCTCCTGACAGAGACATTAGAGCAGGCATGCAAATCTCAACGTGACTACGTTTCCTTTTGCAACCGGTGGGAAAAGCAATCGCTCAAAATCTGCAGCGAACACAGAACACACATCTGACCTAATGGATTTCACAGAGGAGATGAAATGACAAAAGTGAGTGAGCACCTCACCTCCTGAGGGCCCGACGTCTGTCAGATTTGGATCGTTACCTGTAGAATAAACAGAGCTTCCCCTGAAAAAACAGTGTTCATCAGCACGACCTGTGTGTAAGTCTCTGTACAACTGTCCTCGGAAGCCACAGTAATTCACTCGCTTTGACACAGCACAGTCCAAGTTCTTCTCACAAACCACAAACTATCACAGGGAACACTTTATTCTGATAGTTCACTTTATACATTCTGCTAAAAAAATGCTGGGTATTATAAAGTACACCCCAGCAATGGTTGGGTTAAATGCAGCTGAGTTGCAGCCTTCTGGCCAGTAACTCAACCACTGGGTCATAACAAACCAATCACTGGGTTGGTTCAGATTTTACCCAGTGCTGGGCTTGTGTTTAACCCAGCATGTTTTTAGAGTGGATAAGTAGCTATGCAACTCCATGTTAACTAGCAGTCATGAGAGTATTAGTAGACTGTCATCTTAATATCTTCTAACACTTTATTTTGATGAGTCCACAACACACTACATACGGACTAACCCTAAACCGACCCTAAGAGTCTACTCTGAGAGTTATAGAGTTCCTGGCAGTTATTAGAAAATTTTAAGTGGACTATCAAAATAAAGTGTATCGCCAAAACATCATGAGGTTCCGATATGGATTTCTGCATGTGCTCATTTTAAAACTCACATCATTAGTATTAATAAATGCAATTCACGCAATCGCCCGCGCTCCTCTTTTGTTCCCCTCACTCTGGCACGAATCGCCCCGCAGCCTGACAGCCATTAAAACGGGAATCGAGATAAACATGTTTATTGTTGATCCCCAGGTATTTGTGACCAGCAGCTGTCTACACATTCATCATATATTTGCCAACTGTTTGCTTCAGATGAAATCTGTAATGTGTCATGCAGGGCATAAAATACAGAAGTATGAAACGTCTCATCCAATGCGCTTGACAACAGCAAGTGCTGGACCAGGGTGTAAGTGTGTGTGTTTATTTCATGGGGGTAAAGCCTGTTAAAACAGTCAGACATGCTAAATGCAACTGATAGCTTCTCGGGACATACGGTTTGTATTATGCTTGGCTGTGAGTGAGCAACAGTGTGATTTTCAGACAGCAGAGCAAGTCCAAGAAAAAACACACAATGACCTCTTCAGCCGGGCACAGGAGCAGCTGCTTAATAACTTAGACCAGGCCTTGTAATGCGCTTAGGCAACACATAAAATTATGACAGGAATATGATGTATTAGGGTCAATCCGAGCATGCAAATAAAACATTGATCGTGAGTTATCAGTGTACTGTATATCACTGAGAAATCAACAGATGCTGACTACATACATTTCAGTAATGCAAAGGGGCACCTGCTTATTTGCATGGGTCTACTGCACTGCTTAAGTGCCTGATTCACCAAGGTTGCTCTCATTCCCTTTTCTCCCCCTGATTTGATAAATAACTGCTTGCATAATTAATAAATTAAAAGAAAATGTACACACTTCTGAATGAAATTCATTTAGTACCTCTTTTTTTTGTTACACATAGCAATAAACTGAAGAGTAATAAAGATCAAGTACATTTTAAAAGAAAATACTATTTTGGTCTTTCTCCTTTAAAATTTCACTAATTCAATTCTTAGCCCTCCCTCTTTTTTTGTGATTGAATGAACAGTTGATACAAAAATGAGCTCACCCTTAGTTCATCTGAGATGTAGATGAGTTTGTTTCTTCATCAGGTTTAAAGAAATGAAACCACTTGCTCAGCAATGGATCTTTATAGTGAGTGGGTGCCATCAAAATGGTCCAAAAAAGTGTTTGTGTCTGAATCAGGAGAGATATCTGCACAGATTAAGCGTTATTATAGATAATTGACTCAGATTTTAGTTAGAGGGGTCATCCAGTACTACATGCACTTTTACAAGCTGTTTGGACTGAAATGTGTTTTGGGTTGTTCGTTTGATTTAATAAAAATAAGTTGCCCCTTCTAAAATCAAGCCATTCTCAAATGCCTGTGGCTTCACACCTAGGCCACTCCCACAATAGTTGATTGACAGCAGCGTGTCATACAGATTGAACTGTGCTGCGTCGAAAATCGCATACTGCTTAAGTAGGTACTACTAAAAATTAAATTAAACTAAAATTAAATGTACTACCTGATTGTTAACAAGTATGTTCTATGTAGTATGAATGGGGGTGGTATGAAGCTGGTCATCCAGCCAGCTCGGCCAGATAAAGCTAAATGGTGAGCTATCAGAGCCCTTCCCTATCAGCAACGGAGTAAAGCAGGGCTGTGTCCTCGCACCTGCATTGTTTTCGATTTTCTTCAGCATGATGCTCAAGCAGGCCATTGAAGACCTGGACGCGGGCGACGGCATCTACATCCGCTATCGCACTGACGGCAGCCTGTTCAACCTGAGGCGCCTGCTGACCCACACCAAGACGATGGAGCAGCTCATCCGGGAGCCCAGCACTTTGGCCTGGAGGTCAGCATAAAGAAGACCAAAGTGCTGTACCAGCCAGCACCAAGCGAGCAGTACCACCCTCCTCACATCAGCATCAGCGACACAGAACTGAAAGCTGTCCAGCAATTCACCTACCTGGGCTGCACCATCTCCTCAGACGCCAAGCTTGATAAGGAGATCGACAGCAGACTGGCAAAAGCGAGCAGCGCCTTTGGCAGACTCCGCAAGAGAGTTTGGTCCAACAAACACCTGAAGACCAGGAGAAAGATCAACCTGTACAGAGCCGCTGTGGTAACCACTCTCTTGTACGGAGCAGAGTCTTGGGTAGTATATCGTCGCCACGCACAGCTTCTTGAGCGCTTCCATCAACGCTGCCTCCGCTCTATCCTCAACATCCACTGGAGTGACTTCGTTACCAAATGTGGAGGTCCTCCAGCAGGCGGACATAACCAGCATTGAGGCATTGCTGCTCAATACTTGTCTCCGCTGGGCAGGGCACGTGTCCAGAATGGAAAACCACCGCCTGCCGAAGATCATGCTGTACGGCGAGCTTTCCTCTGGATGGCGCAAGAGGGGAGCGCCACAGAAACGGTCCAAAGACCTCCTCAAGG
>JAUCNO010001106.1:0-10482 GCA_032353835.1 Enteromius viviparus | reverse complement strand
GTTAGTGTATCGATTATTTATTGCGACAGAGGGCACAACAATATATTGCAATATCGATTTTTTTTCCCACCCCTATTATATAATATATATAAATTATATAATTTAGGTTGTTAATTTTCATTAATAATTGACAATTATGATTTTTGTAGCCATCAGTACTCTCGAAGCTTGCACAGTCCTTGATCACTTTCTAGATCCACGTTTCACTCGCCAACATAAACCATATATAAATGAAAACTGGCTTGTGTTGACCATCATATTGTGTTTCATACATGTGCTAAGGTATGAGACTGCTTGTATCTGCGTCATCCTGGCCTGTGTTTTTGATCAAGGGATTGTAGACTTGTTCAAGAGATGCGTGACAGCGCCCCCTAGCATACGCAGAAAACAGGAAGATCCCGCGTTCAGCAGGAAAAGTGTTTTTTATTTTTCATTTTCCAGCTCCTCCAGAGTTAAACGGGTGAGTTTTACCATTTTTGAATCCATTCAGCCGATCTCCGGGTCTGGCGGTAGCACATTTAGCTGTAGCTTAGCATAGTTCATTGACTCTGATTAGACCGTTAGCATATCGCTAAAACAAAACTAAAGAGTTACGATATTTTTCCTTTTTTCCTAAAACTGGACTCTTCTATAGTTACCTCGTGAACTAACACCGATGGAAAATGAAAGTTGAGATTTTCTAACCCCAATATAACTAAGAACTATACTCTCATTTCAGCGTTATAATCCAGGAACTTTACTGCCGTACCATGGCAGCAGCATCTAGTATATAGTATCTCTATAGTTCCTAGTTATATCAGTCAGTATATCAGTATATCAGTATAAATTGTCAGTCTTAGTACATGATGTAACAATGTGATGCTACTGGTCTAATCAGATTCAATGATCTATGCTAAGCTACAGCTAAAAGTGCTATCTCCAGACCCGGAGATCGGCTGAATGGATTCAAAAGCGGTAAAACTCAAATGTTTAACTCTAGGGGAGTTGGAAAACAAGCGGTGAGTTTCTTTAAGTTAAGCAAAAGTCTGAGAAATAAAAGATGTGTTTTAAGAAAAGGAAATGATGTAGCATTTCAGAGTGTAGCACCAAGAACTGAAAAACATACTTGATGCTGGCCCAGTGATACGTGCGCATCTCCAGAAAGCGGCAGACGGTCATCCCAAGCCAGATCCCTCCGCCGTTACACAGCAGAATGTCCAGGATGACCTGATCCCACCAGCACTCGGCGAAATTAGGAAGAAGATGCATGAAGAAGAGCTGTGAGGAGAGACATTTATCTGCCATTAGCGCGTTTCTGATGTAATAGGTATTAATTTTAATTCATTTTAATAATCAAAAATCATGACTAAGCAATTCATTAAACGCTAATTTAGCTTTTTTATCTGGGTTCAGTGTTTTAGTATTAAGAGTGCAATCAAAAGAATGCATTAATGGTTTAAAAATGTATTTAAATGGGAATGAGTGTATCAGTGTTTTACCTCGGTCAGCTCCCAGGTGATGCTGATGGTCCAGCACAGTCCATAGCTGCGGATCAGAAGAGCCTTCATCCCCCAACCCCAGAAATGACTGAAGGCGAAGATGTCGAAGTGGCTGAGGATTCGCTCCCAGGTGATCACATGACAGTTAACGGCATACTCCTGTCAATCATCACAGAAGATTCAGTTCAACATCTGCTTAAAGGAGCTAAAAACTGAGTGCATCAGTCTGAGATTTATGATGGTGTTATTTTAGCATTTTTATTTTCATTTTAAAAGTTTTACTAATTTTGTATGGGTTTGTCTTTTAGTGCTTTTAGAATGAGACACAATGCTTTGGCAACTAGCTGTAATAAAAGGTTTTATGTTTTTAGTTGGTCCACATTTTAAATGATTTAAATTTTAAATGTTTTTTTTCTGAATATTGTTTTAATTTATTGTTAATTACATGGTTTTTAATTTTAATAATCAATAACCAAATGTAATTAATTAAATGAAAAACATTTTAATGTAATATTTTTATGCCTCAATTCATCCTCTAACTTCAATGAATTTCTATTTCTAAAATTTCAAATATATTAATTTAATTTAATTCTGTATTTAATTAAAAATAGTTTAATTAAATTAAGACTTAAATTAAAAACCATGTATTTGAATATAATTACTACATCAGCCTTTTATTCAATATTAAATTGTACAATTATTTGATTAAATTAGTATTTTATTAAATATTATTGTCAAATTTTTATTTTCTTTTAAATTATTTTTGAATTGTTATTCTATTTTTAATTAAAGCTTAAATAATTTAGTTTTTTTGTCTTTTGTAATGTCTCTATAAAAAGTGCTGTTAAATAATTAATCGTGATTAATTAGATCCAAAATAAATGTTATTAAAATGTGTGTTCATACTGTGTATATTTATTATGTATATAAAAATACACACATACATGTATATGCATATATTTTTGAAAAATAAAATATATTTCATTCATTTTTATTTCTGTTTTACTATTAAGTTGGCAAATAGTCGAAATAAAATAAGTTAAGTTGGGGGAGGGGGTTCTTTAAGCGAACTACGCTGATCTAGATTTGTGAGCTCTGGCAGAAGAGAACGTTTCATGAACACAATGCATGCGTGAGCGGTTCCTTTCACTACAGAACTGGGTCAGATCTCGCTGACCGTCACTGACCATGATGTCAGCTTCCCGTTTGGCGTAGCGCAGATTGGGATCCAGCCAGAACATGAGAGACTTGACCTGCTCCCAGTTCAGGAAGATGATGAAGACCAGGAAGAGGAAGTAGAGCACACTCAACCCTGCACAAAAACACACTTCAGAGACGAGAAACACAGCAACCTACAGACCCGAGCACTCAGATCTGCCCTTTCATCATTTATTCATGTTTAAAGATCATCTGGCAGTGCATCTATATAACCAGGCCACCACTCACCGAACACTATACGCCATATTGCTGGATGGGGTCTGGTGAACGGACCTGAAAAAAAAAGACAAAGAGGGGTTTTAGTTGACATCATTATGGAAGCCCGTTTCTACCATTGAATAAAAAAATTTAAAAAGGTTATTGCGACTTTTTATCTCACAATTTCTATCAGAATTTGCGTGTTATACAGTCAGAACTGTGAGTCAGAATTGTGTAATATCAGCTCACAGTTGCGAATTAAAGTCAGAATTGCGAGATATAACATCACAAATGCGAGTTAAAGTCAGAAATTAAAAAATGAAGTCAGAATTGCGAATTTAGAGAACATATCAGTACAGGACTTTATTACTTGCAACAGAGTTTGTTTTTTTTACGCAATTCTAACTTTTCTTGTAATTGAGACTTTACATCTCGCAATTGACATTTTTTGCAAGATAAAAAGTTGCAATAACCTTTTTCTATTTTTTACTCAGTGGCGGAAATGGGCTTCCATACATCATAGATAATCATATGACTAAATGTAAGGGTTTGCAATGATGCTGTTTGTGTAATTATGTGCATTCTGTCATTGTTTAAACCGCACTGTCAATCATCTAATCACAGTAACCTGATCTATTGTAATATAGTAACAGTAACAGTCCATAATCTCAAAAGCTAAATTGATTACCTCGTTTTATTTAGAATATGTATAACTTAATAGTTTACCTTTAAAACCTGAATAAGATAAACTGATTAACCGTTTAAAATCTACCAATTGCTTAAATAATCACTAGATTAAATGATTATCAAGCTAATCCTGAACACACGTGTGTGACCATGATCATAAAAGACTTCTGGCCAAAAGCGCTGGATGCTGGGATCCTCGAGACTCTTACCGTTGGGGAAGGCGAGAACGCTGATGACCAAGAAGAAGGAGATGACCAGGATGAGACCCACCCAAAGGTTATTGTCAGGGTTTCCATCATCTCTGCAAACGGAAACATGCGGTCAGACGCTGAAAAACCCTGCGCACACACAGCCCATCTTCCTGTTTCTATTCCACCACAGTTTCACAATTCACACACACACACACACACACCAACTCAGAGACTAATGCTTGTGATTCCACAAGAGAAAAAAATTATTAGAAATAAATAGAAAATATAAATAATTTATTTCCTTTTGACGATGCTGCTGAAAGGTTCTGGCTGGGACTACTTTTTTTTATTACATCCAAGCAAACACATCATTGGCTGATGATGATGATAATCACAAATCATTTAATTACTGTACATGACTACTTTTATTACTGTATGTTAAAGTGCAATTAAAAATTTTTAATTGAAACTTTGTCAATAGCCGTGTTTCCAAAAACTTGTAAACGCCGATAAAAAAAGTATTGCGAAACGACGATGTTTCCATTAACCAATGTTACGCGACATATGTGTGTATCTTTACAGAAGCAGCACGGAGAGATACTTCAGAAACGTGTGCGGTCTGACTGGAATAAACAAGCATCAGAGAATTTTTTAAAATTAAAGAATGACAGATGACTTTTTACATACGCCATGTGACGTGTAAATGCGAAAAATTAAGTTTTGGTGTACGAAAAATTAACTTTTCATTGCAGTTTTGCGAATTATTTTTTTAATTATTTTTTATGATATTTGGGAGTTTTTGTAAATTAACGTTTCCATTAGGCGCTGTTTTAATTTGTGCAATTTGAAGGTTAGTGGAAATGCAGTTAGTTTTGCAAATAGCACAAAACGTTTATACGCTCGCATGAGATGGTTTTTGAGGCTATACAAAAAAGGAATAATAATATAATCGCAAAAAAATTTTTTAGACTTGCATAAAAAGGTTTTGCAGGAAATTCAAAACAGGAAGAGTTAGCAAAACGAGATTTCTGCGTTTACAGGTCACATGGCGCATATAAAAAGCCATTTGATCTTTCCTCAATGTACTATCCACCTTTTTCTGGACGTAAAAATGGGCATGTCCACTTGTAAATTCTATGGGTCTATCTTCCGGTCATCCGCGTCCAGCTATTTTTAGCTACACAATTTTCATATTGGACTGGGGACAGATGTGAACAATTTTTTTTTTTTAAATAGCCGAAAAGAAAAGCGATAAAATTAAAATTATATAAACTGAAATAAAAATCGATTTAAAAAAAATACAAGATATGAGGAATAATAATGAGGATAATGAGAAATAGCCATTTCTTAACCCTATTGTCACAGGTTGTTTTTTTTGAGAATTTTACCTGCCAAACTCTGAACATAAAATATTATTGGGGGACTCCCGTAAAACGCAATACACTTGTTAAGTCTGACATCATGCATCAGCGGTTCTGGGTCCAACCGCTCTATCAGATACAACGACAACACAATAAAAGGTGGTAATATACATTCACAATGTGATATAATACTACAAAACAAAATTACAATCCTAACCATTAACTCCATACCGAAATCCCAGATATCCAAAAGATTAAATATATAAGCTTGAAAACGTTTAGCTGAAATGTTTCATTTGAATACACAGTGCTCAGAAAGGCCTGCTAAGGTAATATTCTCAAGTGAAGCGAATTGACCCGGAAACAGTGCTTCTTACATCACCATTTAACAAGCAACTGGGCTGGTTTTAATATAAAAAAACCTGGCAACCCTGATTGTGGCTGACCTTGTATGACCGAAAATTATGGTTTTGAAGCTCTTTGTGCAGTTAAAGCGCCCCTAGTACAGGTAATGAAAGGATCATATTTTGGTTTTGGGAGTCTCCAACAACAGGTTGACATGCATGTCGTTATAGTTGGGTTAAATTCAAGAGCAGCCAATAGGAGAGTACCAAAAATTTATTTTGCATTCTCATTTGCTAAGATAGCAAAAGGAAAAACTCCACGATAATGATTTCTTGAATTAAAAAAAAAAAAAAAAAGGAAAAATCGAAAGAGACTGAACTTTCAGGGATGTATGATGCTGGTGACAATCAGAATCTTGTTTGTTTTTCCAAAACGAAAATTAATCTGTTTCTTATTACTTTTTATAATTAGAAAATTTAATGACCAGGAGGCATGACAAACTTACTCGCTGAATAAAGCACATAAACAACCTGTAAACTTTATCATACTTCACATAGCATGCATGATTTGCTACTACACATTTACTAAAGATTACGCAAATCGCTGATCGAATAAACCGTACAAGCCCCTGAGTACGCGCCGACGTCACTGATATTTTTATTCGTTTTCCCGGAAGTGAAAGACCCGCTAGCTAGAGGATCGCTGCTTTGACACCTATAGCACATAGGTGACCCCAGCCCAACAAACACAAAGCACTAAAAGCCAGGGAATTCAGATTTAGATAGCATGATCGTTGCATGAAACGGAGCCGCGCGATGATGACGTGTTGCTATAGTAACATGCCCTCGTTGCGGTTCTTTGTGTGACATTGTTGTGCGTCACTCACCGCGTGAACGCGAAGTACATGAGGCTGAGCACGGTGCAAGTGAGCAGGCTGATGGTGTGAGGCTTGTAGAAGAAGTCGATGGTGATGTCCTCCACCTGCTGCTCGTTGATCATGCGGAAATGCATCCTGTAGTTCACATCATCTTTACTCAGTGTCCTGGAGCCGAACGCGGACGCCATGCTCTTTCCTCTCTGTCCTGGCTTCACCTTTGATTCACCGTGATGTTAGCGGCTCTCTCTCTCTCCCTCTCTGGCGTCTGCTGCACAAATGCTACCCGGATGACGGCCATGCATGTGTGCGATCCGGCTCCTAATGCATGCACAACACAAGTAGCAGTTCGCGGACGGAGATGCATGCACGGAGCGGAAAGATGGCACAAGCTATGGGGGGAAAACAGACGATTCCTGCGTTTTCATTGGTTTGCGTGCAGCCGCTATGGCAAGCCGAAAGGGCCAAAACGTGCGGCGGCTCTCGAGTGTCTCGAGCGCTGAAGGTCACGCTGTTGTGTCGCGTGTCATTTAAACAGCAGCACTTGCCAGACGTGGCATTGCGCTTTCCTCGAGACACAGGGCCCCCAAAAAAGTCAAAACAAAAGCGCATCCAATTGTTCTAAAAGTTTGCACCTAAAAATAGCACAAAATAATTACAAATATCTCCAGTTGCATGGATGTTTTATTTTGACCTGAACATGTTGCATCGATATCTCTAATGTCAAACTAACTATCTTCTCTTCAAATGTTTTGTTTGTAAGTGTGTTGTTTTACCATAAATATGATATCTGTATCTAATGCAGTATATTATTGTCTGGCATTCATGCTTTTAAGCATATGACTGAAATATCCAAATACATATTTATATTTATGACATATGTATTTTTTATTGCGGTAAGAGGTAGATAGGTAATGTTGCATAAAATTCTCCAAACCACTAGACATGTAAACTTGCACATGTGCAAAAATAGATAACTTTCCGCATCATGGTTTTTGTGTTCTTTTTATTGTGTCAGTTAGATGTAAGTTATTATTTAATCTGCAGTTTGATATTAATTGAAGTGCTGGATTAAAGGTTTTCTGTTCTGAGTTGCACATGAACTTTTGTGGTTGATTTGTAACACCTCTTGAATATCTTCATGGTCAGCAGCAGCTGCGGTTTGTACTAAAGATCTCGCTCACTAACACATGTCACACCAGTGTTTCACAGCAATGTTATAATGAGACCCTGTGTTCTTGTACTTCTTATTGCCAAAAAGCACTAAAAACTTATTTATATTACATATACAATACAGCAGCTTGTCTGATTGCTATCCAGTATTGCACAAACAGGTGATAAGAGGTAAACAGTACTCAGTACTTTAATAGTGAGCAAATGCATAGAAAACCTGTGGCACATTTACATTTTTGCATTTAGCAAACACGTTTATATAGCAATTTACAGTGCATTCATGCTAAACATTCAATCTAATCACATTCTGAGAATCGAACCCATGACCCTGACCAGCACTACAGGAAAAGCCATTATATACACATTCAGTTCACCGATGGATCATCCTGATCAAGCCTCTTGCTTGATGGTGATTAAGGGCTGCGTTGAAACAAAGACAAATAAAAGAGATTTCAGTGCATTGTCCAGCATGTTTTGTTGCTTTCGAACTGCATGTTAAATTACCAGAGTGTTGAAGTGAGTTCGGCACACGGCTTTACTCTCCCAGTAGACCAGAATCAGAGCCAGAATCAGCTCGAGCCCACACAACACACAGATCACCACCTTCAGCCCCACAAACATGTTATTCTAGAGGAAAACAAGTCCATCAATGACAACACCAGCATCAGTTTACAAGTGTGTTCAAATGTCTGTTTGCGGTAACATACCGTTGCACTGCTGTCATCACTGGGAGGCTGTAAGAAGAAATAAATGCATGAGATGTTCAGACATTTATGCAGCTCTGGCTTCAATACGTTTCTGAACAATCACAAAGTACCCGATATTGATGTTCTTGAGTTACTAACGGACAGAGAACTATAGCGGTGATCGACCAGAAAAGGCTGATAATGTTAAATATGAAGGACAGCTTCACCTTTCAGGGAAACAAAACCCAAAACACGTTAAATAATTACATTTTAATAATGATTAAAAAAAAGGTAATTTTCTTAGATTGCTCACCACAGGCATGAATGGAGATTTCCCAGCAGCAAATGTCAGAACGCCGCTAGCAATGAACTGAAAATGAATAGTTCAAACACTTGAGTGTTCAGAGACTGTCTGAGAGATGAAAGCTGTAATAAATGCAGACAGGTTCTCTGTGTTCTCACCAGGGCACTGGGTAGGGTGTACAATAGATTGGCTGAACCGTATTCAAGAGTAATGAGGCTTCCGATGCAGATCACAAACACCCCGACACTGAGCTGAGCCGCCTGAAACAACACACAGATATGACACGCTTTACACCATTTATGCGGCATGTATTTTAAAATATGTCGAAGTGGCCCAAAAATGTTGCAAAATATTGTAAATATATTTTCTGCTGTTGCAGTTTTGGTAGTTTTTTGTACATTTGTAAAAATATATTGAATATTTTATATATTATATAATTATTTCTATAGGTGACTAATGAAATGTCAATAAATGAACGTCATTGATCATGTGATGCTCATATTTTCCCATTGGAACTCAATTAGATCATCTCCAATCATGCACTCTCAGAAAAGCAGTCAGTGGAGCGATGAGGCATATACAGTATGTCTACGTACCCACTTACCGCTAAATGCTATTAGTGTCTTAACAAATATAAATGAGTGCTTTAGAAGTATTTAACACTTTAAAGTACTTGTTATGAAAGTGTAACACTACTGTATGAGTGCTTTGCGCCTTTTCACGTGATGCGGAACAGAATCCTCAGGTTTAGTTTCATGCAAACAGCGTCTGACTTTGTACTCCAGCAGGGTTGGAGTCCATTCATGAATTGAATTGAGAATGAATTGTAAATTCCAATTCACTTCCTGGAATGAAATTGGAATTGGAAATGCATGCAGCTGACTGGAAATGGAATTGGAATTGAATTGGAATTACAGGACGTGGAATTCAATTCAGGAAGAATTCCACTAAATTCTGTTTATTGCTGAGCATTTATTTGTCATTGCATTTAAAGACATACTTTTGAACTTTATGTTGATTTACAAATATAAAGCAATGTATGAAATAGAGTTGATCAAATGCAAGTAAATAAAAATGAGAACAGTTCATTATGATTTAATAATTGAATGACAGTGGTGATACATTTCTGAATACGTTCAATATATGTTTACCAAATGTTTTGCTCTTGCTTTAAACATTATGTAATTCAATTGCATGGTGAATTTCAATTACGTAACTTCAACATAAACAAATGAAATACGCTTAATGTTATTCAAATACATCAGTGTAGAAACACATTTTGATACTTTTGAGACTTTTGATCTAACCTGTTTTATTCACAAATGACTGATGCATTTGAATCACATTAAGTTGATTTGATTTGTTTATGTTAAAGTTACGTAATGTAAATACATGGAAATTCACCATGTAATTGAATTAAAATTAAGTTTAAATCAAGACTAAAAAATTTGGTAATCATATATTGAACGTATTCAGAAATGTATCACCACTGTCATTCAATTATTAATTCATAATGTACTGCATTTGATCAACACTATTTCTTACATGATATTTGTAAATCATAAATAAAGATCAAATGTCTTTTAAATTCAATGACAAATAAATGCTCAGCAATAAACAGAATTCAGTGGAATTCTTCCTGAATTGAATTGGAATTGTTGAGTTAATTCCTCAATTGACCCCAACCCTGCTAGGCACCCTTTCGAAAGGGATGGGTCTTCTAAAGAACTTCCCGGAAGAACCATTTTATTAACCCTCTGAGGCTATTTAGAACATATTATTGACCAAGCTGTATTTTTCTTGTAATCCGCACAAGCTGTGCTACAATAATATGTGACCAAAATGCATTTCATAGGAAAAAAATATTATGCTTGGTTGGTAAGTTTTGAGAAAAAAAAGTAGCTGAAATAAGGCCATTTAACTCATACTTAATAGTAATGCACAGTACTGAGAGTAACCAGGCTATT
>JAUCNO010001105.1:0-13096 GCA_032353835.1 Enteromius viviparus | reverse complement strand
CACTCCGGGGAAACGCCAATCCGAAGAGTACCGCGGTGCCATGCCCATCTCGGGAACCGGTCGTGTAACCAACGCTGAAGCGGTCTCATATGGAGAAGCCCCAACGGCGTAACTGCTGCTGCGGCAGCCATATGCCCCAGGAGCCTCTGAAAAGATTTGATAGGGACCGCTGTCTTGTGTCTGAATGACCTCAGACATGTCAGCATGGCCTGTGCATTTTCCCCCGTGAGGCGGGCAGTCATTTCGACCGAATCCAGCTCCATACCGAGATAAAAGATCCTCTGCACTGGATAGAGTTTGCTCTTCTCTCGGTTGACCTGAAGGCCCAGCTGGCTGAGGTGCCGTAGCACTACTCGGCCTGCTGCTGGACTGCCGAGAACTTCTGGGCAAAATTCTCGACAGCGTCGCAGAAAAGGCCAACCTGGGTGATGGGCGCATCAAGAACGAATAGAAAGAATAGTCAAGAATAGAGGCTCTCTCGGCGTCGGTCATCTCCGCAAGGTTGAGCCAGAGGTGGCGTTCCTGAGCCACCGAAGTGGCCATCACCTGACCGAGGGCTCGGAGATCCTTCATCAAGCCCTCGTCAGGTCCACCCTCATGTAGCTGCTTTAGCGCTTTGGCTTAAAAACACTTGCAGTGTAGCCCGTTCCACCTGAGGGACCGCCTCGTACCCCCTGGCTGCCCCTCCATGAAGGGTGGAGGGGGCGAGGAACTGGTGGGCAGACGTGACAAGTACGGGGCTCGCCACGACCTGGTCAGTTCCTCATGCACCTCCGGGAAGAAAGGCACTGAGGGGGACCGCGGAGAGGCCACGGGCAGAGAACTCAGAAACCAATCATCCAGCCGAGAACGATCAGGCGGGGGTGCCTGGGAGCGGGAGACATCTCAACGTCCTCAGGTGCCCCAAAGGAGACGCTGGGCCCGGTATTAGCCGGGGGAGCAATCTCTCTTGGAAGCACCACGGAGCTACACGCGCTGCCAGAAGAAGACGTTGCCGTCCCGCGAGACATTCTAAACAGTCACGGTGAAGTCACCCATACGCCTCGCATCAGTAGCGGTGAAGCCTTTACGACCTACCGGAATGAAAGGAGGACGCAGGGGGCCATTACTCACGATTGATTGGACGCATGACTCATCCACGAAAGCTGCCTCAGCGGGCTCCCGGCCCAGACATGAGAGACAGCGATCGTGACCGTCAGAGGCGCTGAGGAAACTTCCGCACCCAGAAACGCACGGCCGCATAGACATTCCGGGGGAACGCCTACGAGAACCGTAAAGAATTGCACTCTTTTGTGTGAAGCCCGGTTGCACTCAGGGGTGAGGTCTCGCTGGCGAGCACGGTTTGGTTTGCCGCAGCCTTTACAAAGGCTCCAAACCCGCGAGCCTCCGCTCGCAACGCCCAGATAGATGTTTCTCTTTGCTGCGGTGGATGAGAGAGGCTGAACTCCGTTGAAGGAACTGTTATCTTCGGTGGCACGAATAAGGAAAAACTCTTCCGGCAGACTCTTTGATAGCATTCAATGCCACGGCGAGCTCCGAAAGTGAAAAGCTGCAAGTGCAATCCAGCTGTGCACTCTTATGCTCGCGCTGTGATAAGGTGCACCTGGCTGTAATTATTGCAAGCCAATATTCATTGGCCTTTTCCAAAGGACTCGAAGGCGATGTGTATATATATGTAACGTCGAACTGATTCGACTGAAAGGGTAACCAGTGTGATAGATGCCTAATATATCTTCATACATTGCGTTTAATGAAAAATTAAAAGAACATTGATTACTAAAATGTACATTTTCAAAGTAAATAATTAGGAAGGTGTATAGATTTAAATATCTGGTCTGATATTATTAATTTACTTTCTTAACGTTCTTTTAATAATTGTTTTTTTTAATAAAATAATATAAAATATTAAAAGAAATATATAAAATGATTAGTGTTTTCAAATGATCAATCATGATTAATCACATTAAAGTTAAAGCTTTTTTACATCATATATGTGTGTGTACTGTGTTTATTTTGATATATTTATATTACACTTTTTTATTAATATATACATGCATGTATATGTATTTATATATGCATAATAAATATACACAGTACACATATATTATGTATAAAATAAAGAATATAAAAGAACAAATATTATAGATTATATATAATGGTTTGCGAGCACTAGTAATGATTATTCAGTACCTGAGCGTTCTGGGGCTCTTCAGCAGGTTCTGGAGTCCCAGCAGCCCTTCTTTCCTCTCGGACCAGTTGGAGCTGGCGCAGTGGTTCAGGATTTCAGCCACATCCTCCGTCTGACGCAGGTAATGCGGTCCAGAGCCGTTACGAGAGCTGAAGGAGCGCTCCGAGCAGGCACTGGACGCATCGCTGTTAGCGTCATCATCTGAGTACATGCCGGGAGATTCGTAACGCCGCCGTACCTGCCTCCGCTGAACCACACACACACACACACACACACACGTCTAAGAAACACTGCTGAGGAGCATAAAGCTAAAACATGAAGCAACTAACACTGGGATGTGCAAAGGATTGATGGTCATGCATGTTTGAGAACAATTACACCCTCAAAAGTTTTTATATATATATTTTAAAAAGTCTCTTTTGCTTACCAAGCCTGGATTTATTTGATCCAAATCACAGAAAAGCAGTAATATTGTGAAATATTTTTCCTATTTAAATAACTGATTTCTATTTGAATATATTTGAAACTGTATTTTATTTCTGTGATCAAAGCTGAATTTAGCGTCATTACTTCAGTCTTTAGTGTCACATGATCCTTCAGAAAAGATAAATGCTTTTATTCTGAACTTTCTATTCATCAAAGAAACCTGAAAAAAATAAATAATATTTTTTGAGCAGCAAATCATAATATTAGAATAGTTTCTGAAGGATTGTGTAAAAAAATTAAATCATAGGAATAAATAATATTTTTTTTATATATATTTTACTGTTTTCAATGTAATTTGGATCAAATGGCTTGGTAAGCAGAAGATAATTAAAAAATGTAATAAACTAATAAAAAAAATTAATTTTTGACTGCTAGTGTACATATATGAAATATTACTCAGATTACGGCACAATACATGCAGCTAAAATCTAAAGGAACTAATGCTGATTGAACACAGAATATGATCCACTACCTGATTCCTGGAGTCTCCTAAAAGCTGGAGGGTTTCCAGATAAACGCAGAGGGAAAGTAAAGACAGAGACATCAGGAACATGATGAGAGATGATAATCAGACTGGAGACGGAGGACGTGATTCTCACCAGAGCGTCTGCCACAGCTGCCTCCACTTCTGTGCCCGTGTTCAGAATCCTCATGGCCTGATGGATGAGCCCGAACCGGTCTGACCGAGACAGAGACGGAGACGGAGAGAGGTCAGAAACCACACGCAACATCAGAGACCAGACACAGTCACTGCATGACACAGCACACAACCCTGATCGGACTTTACAAATGCAAGAAAACAAACCAAGAAATCACAGAAAACACAAGAAGCTGAAAGAATATCAAGTCAGAACAACCTTGTGTTTAACGGTTTCCACATTCAACACAAATATGCAGCAGGGCCCAACATAATGATGAACTAATCCTGAAAATGATTCATTATTCAAATCTGGAAAGAAACCAAGTTTTTAGATTTTTAATGTATGCAGGAATGAACAAATAAATAAATAAATAAAACTAATATGGAGCAAATTCATATTAAAATATGTTTAAAATAATATTCTAGTAAAACTAAAAACATTTGGTACTTAAATTTATTAACTGAATTATTATTTATTTTTTAGCTAAATGATATCTGATTTTTAATTAGCTTAATGTGACATACTAAAATAACTACAATTTAAACTGAATAATAATTAAAGTGTATAATCAAAAACATTACAAAATTACTAAAAGGACAATAAAAATTATACAACTAAAAAATTACTCAAAATATTACTAAAAACTGATACTGATCTGTATATAAATGGAATCAGAATGAATGAATAAATATGAATGAATGAATGAATAAATAAATAAAATCTCCAAACACCAGCTGATTAACTGGCCTGTCCAGAATTATGACATTAACAAAAAACACATTTCACAATAAAAAAGAAAGCACAAAAATACAGCAAGCATAAATGAAACAAAAACATACAAAGGTGCAGAATAACCGTCCAGTTCACATCCAGGAAAACTGAGCTGTTAAAGCTTCAGAGCTGGGCTCTGGCGCCACCGTGTGTTTGAGCTCGTCTCACAGGAGTCTTAACCTGCTAGAGCTGGCTCTAAACCTGGATGTGACTGACCGATACACCTAAAAACACTGACGATCTGGATTCTGGTGCCGTGACCCGGACTCGTGTAATCAATCACCTGTCTGCAGGACGTCTCCGGCCGTCAGAGCGCTGGTGGAGCGAGAGTGTCTGTGGGACGCTGGGAAGGGTCAGGTCATACACATTTCAGAAACAAACCACATTTACTACTGACACATGACAGATCACTAACACACTCGCAAACACAGATGGTTAAATGAAGAGAAGGAATATTACAGGAAAGGAATAGATGAACTGGGTCCATTTTTACTGTTTAAGGAAGGACTGGATGACAGATTTGCATTGATTTAGCCAGCAATAAAAAAAAATTGGCAACACTGTAAATATAGCAATAATTGTAATATTTGTGATAGTTTTCTTATGTATTAAGATGCAGGTAATATATGTAGATGATGTAATGTTGTTGTTTTATGTGTTGTTAATGTTATACTGGTGCATTAAATGAAAATGATCAAATATTCTAATACTATTTCAGAACAAGTGCATAAATAATAACCAGGTTTATTAGTTAACTAATCCTAAAACTAAAACCTTAATAAAACATTTTATATAAAAAATAAAAACAATATAATAAACAATAAAACATAAAAATAACTATTTGTCATATGAGTGATGGTAATATATTGGTCATGTCATTCAGTCCTAATGTTTGATGGGAAACAGAAAGTTTTAAATCCAAGCTCTTCAAAGCAAACGCACTGGCAGCTGAAGTGTGAGTAAAGACAAGCGCAGGAGTCTGCTCTCTTACCCAGCGGACTGAACCCTCGAGCCGGGCTGGTGTCTCTGCTGCTCTCCCGACTCGTGTCACGACTACAGCCCTGACTCATGCTGGGCCGCGGGATACGACTGGCCCGCACTGACACACACACACACGCGCGCAGCAGGAGTCAGCAGAGGAGAGACGTGCAGGAAGAATAAGATCATGAGGAGGATATGACAGCAGAAATATTAACAGATCAGATGGTAAAGTGCAGCTTAAAACATGATTTTAAAATTCAACTTCACCTTAATATAATCATAAAAATATGAGATAAAGAAATTAAATATCTAAATAATAATAATAATAATAAAAGATAAAAAAATACAAATTATTATTATTATTGTTGTTAATAAAAAAGGAATATACAAATAATAATTATTAAATAATAACTATTTATATTAGCAGTAGTAGTAGTATATCTTGTTATATTTCTAAACATGCAATTTTATTTTTAAATGAACAAACAAACAAAACTAATAGAAAAACAAACTATAAAAAACAACAACAAATAAACAAAACAAGAATAATAGTTTTCAGATGGTGATGTGGTGAACCTTTCAAAAGGGGAATATACATATCATAGATAAAATAATATTACAACAATATAAAATAACTATAAAACATAAAACAAATATAATATGATTTAAATCCACCTTCCCATGAATTCAAAATCACCTTACTGACAAAATGTATATAATATAATATAATATGCTCAACCAAACATACACAGAAAAGAACAACAGTTTTCAACTCCCTAATAAACAATTACATGAAAGAAGCTAAAGAAGAGATTGGTCCAAACTAAACTTTCAGTTTATCTGCAGGAAATGATGCTCATAGATTTCCTTCACAAAGACAATGACATGAACGCAAACAGAGAGAGGAGTCTGTTCACACAGGATCACAGGAATATCAGTGACATGCTCACATTGATCTGCACTGGTTACATGCATAATAGGTCATTCAGTGCACACTAGTTTCTGTGCACAGTTTTAACCCACATAAAGAGCATATGGCTGCTCATTCGTTTCATGAATACAGAACAATAAAGCATACATGTCTGATGAGCAGGGGTTGTTGGAGATCATTCAGTATGCAGACTTCAGTGGTCCCTATTATCTCCTTTTTACAAGTCTCTGGTGTCTCCACAATGTGTGTGTGAAGTTTTAGCTCAAAATAACCAACAGATCACTTATTATATAATTTTTAAAATGCCTATTTTGAGTGGAAGCAGAAACATAGTGCCTGTCTCTTTAAATGCAAATGAGCAACTGCTCCCCACCCACTTTTCCAAAATAGGGCGGTGCCTCAGATACTCTGCTAAAACCTCATCTGCTTCCTCTTGATTGTCAAGTCTATAGCACTAAAATCATGTGTTTTAAAGACCTGGCTCTTTGATCGCCCCCTGGTGGCTGGCTGCAGTACAGGTCACAAACCCCGCCCACTTCATGTAAACAGATAGGATTTAAGTCAAAAAATAAATAAATAAATAAATAAATTACACTTCCAAACAAAATTATCATAAATACAAGTTTCTTAATGGCCTCTTAAGTCGTATTTACTACTGGGAAATTAAGAAATATTTTTGATACCAGAGTTTCCGAGTTGGGCGAGTCATAAACTTTAAACATGGTGAAGGGGAGAAACAGTGCTGCTGACAGTGCTATTCTCACTACAACTACATCTCTTTTCTTTGTCGTTAAAGTAGTGTATTTACAGCATATTGCATGTTTTATAAACACTCCAATAAGCATGTATTTGACAAAATTGTCAGCAAACTGCATGTATATCATGTATATGTATGAATGTTTAAATGATTGTCAGTCACAATTTATTCTTTCTGACACTGAAACATTTGAATACGACAAGCTCGTAATCCTGAAAAGATGAACGAATTGCGTGCAGTTCACTCAGGGCGGGGACTCTGCTAATAAGGGAGTGTCAGTCAGTGGCTGTGGGCGGAGCAGAGGTGAATTATAATTATTTGTTTGAGTAGATTACATACTAAGCCAATGAAAAGGTGCGAATAGAGGTGAATTCGCGCCAGGCGTTGCGATATGTGCCCCAATTATATCTTTCCCGCAAGTTCAAACTTGAGTGGAAAATTTGCATGCCTTGACGTTAACCCAATCAGTGAAGAGCTTACTGACGCAACAGGACACAAAGGTGTATATGTCTTACCGTCTCGTGCGCGGCTGGGGCTCGTCTCTCGGCTGCAGCCCTGACTGCGCGGGATCTTACTGCGTTTGTCCGCCGCCGCTCCGGCTGATCTGACAGCTCGAGGGATTCTCATGGAAGAGCGAGCTAAGAGCTTCCCGGGAGAACTAGAGCGGCTGCCCGCTGTAACACAGACACGCTTAACTCAGACAGGGCTCTGTGACTTGATTTAGTTAGTTTAACTGTAAATGCTGTATACTGTATGTCTAGAGTACATCAATACAAGTGGATGGAAGCAGTCATGCATCGCACACATAAACAGAGGCTGTGTAAGGCAGAGACCGTAAACTCATATGCTGATACATGAAGAAAATATAAGCTTCTGTACACTTTATCTTTATGAATGATACGCTTAAGAGATCATTTACACTTCAAACAGACAGGGTTGAATGCACAAAGCTGGAAACAGTGTTATTTTACTACTATCTACATACTCCTTTATATCTGTTTGCGTTTCTTATTATCATTTTGAATTGGCTTTTTCATTTTTTGTAATTTTGTTATGTGATTTTGTCTTTTTTCTTAGTTTTTAAGATATATTTCTAAACAGTTTAAACTTATTATTTTGTTTTTAAATAACTGAAATTTCAGCTTATTTAGTCATATTTTCATATTTATTCATATTTAATATTAATATTTATTGATTATTTTAAATATTGCTAAATGGTTTAAAAGTTTTAAGAATAGGTTATTTTTCACTTTTAGCTTACCTTTATTAATTGTGTTATAGGATTAGGATTTTTATTAACTTCATTTTTAAAAATATTTGTAATTTATTTGTAATATTTTTTTTAAGTTTACATAATATAATAAGTATTAGCTTTATTTTGATAATTGTGTTATGTTTTTTACCTTATTATATACATATTTTTTTATTATTATTATTATTATTCATACAAATTATTTTTTGGTTTTAGTTTAATTTTTAGTAAATGTTTACTTAGTTTTATTTATTTTCACAATATTTTTATCAATTGTTTTATGAGCCTTTGTCAGTTTTGTTATTGTGATTAATTTTTATAAAAATGTTTTACATTCCAGTTTTTTATATTTTTATTTTAGCTTTATATTAATTAACAAATATGTATTTTAATAGCTTTAGTAGAAATAAACTATTACTAGACTGTCTGGAAATTACTAACCAAGCGCACTAGCAAGATAGACGCAGAGTGAACTGTCTCGCCTTAAAGGAAATTAATAAAAAAAGAGATATGACGGCAAAATCATAATAACAGCACATCCAGAATGAATGGCAGCAGTACAGTGGATGAAGCTTTCATGACGGGACGCATGCAGACATCAATCCATGTTTTACTCCGTACCGTGAGTTTTACCCCCCACTGGATTAGCCGATTTGGATCCTTGACGCGGGACAGTGAAGAGAAACTACATTACCCATGAGTCCATGCATCAGCATGAACTACGGCTGACATTTATGATGCAGCACAGGAAGAGAGATATAGTTCATATCTCTTCATTATGAGGGATGTTAACCGAAAACACACCAGAGCCACATTATACTGGAGTATAATGTATATTACACTGCAGCCAATGATATTACAGCACACCGTACATCTCTTGATGAAGGTTTATCATTTGTTTAAAGGGACAGTTCACTGCCATTATTTACTCACCCAAACACAAATATTTGCAATAAAATCAGACATTAACGCTTTTTTTGGTGAACTATCCCTTTAATTGTCTCTGTAACATTTCTATAGTTTCTGTGTAATGTTATTTGATTTGATTGATTATTCCTAAACAGCTGAACAGGATGATGTAACCAAAACTCACGTTGTGATTGAGACACAGCCTTGGCTCGGCTCCGCCCCCTGCTGTCCGTCACAGAAGCTCCACCCCCAACTGCCGTCTCTGAACTCTGTCGTCTTGTTCGCACACGACCTTTAGAAGAACAGAGAATAAATATTAAAATGTAAAATTAGGGGTAAACACAAAAATCATTTTAGTAAAAAAACAACAACAAAAAAAACATTTATTTTAATATTTATTTAACAACTATATTTCACACATATTTTTGATTTACAAATTAAATTCAAATATCTGCTTAAAAACTGCAAGAAGAATATGAATAATATATGTTACTAACTGTAGTAAAATAAATTGAAATGTAAATTGAAGAGTATCTAAACCAATAATAATTAAAATGACATGGCACATAAAATTAGTAAAATTACTAAAACTAAAAGCAAAAAGACAAATTCACATAAAATGACTAAAATTTAAATAAAAATTTAAATATAAATATTAGATGAAAACATTTAAATTTTGAAATGTTGCCTTGGTAAAATAACTTAATTAAATAATTATACAACTAATATAATAAATATAATTAATTTTAAATTTTATATATATATACTGTATATATATATATATATATATATATATATATATTATATTTTGAAAATATTAATTAATTGAATGTTTTTAAATTTATAATTTATTTACATTTATATTTTAATCTGACATAAACAGATATTATTTATGGCACAATGTATGTGAAAATTGATGCATACATGCACAGAAACCTAAATACAAAACCCAACCACACGACTTATACTCAACAAACCCAAACTGGACACAGATGCTGTGAAGACTCATGCTGACCGATATGAACATGTTCAAACGCTTATCTAAACAAACAGTATATTCATATAAATGCTGGACAATGTTGCATCTTGTTGCATCTTGATTTTATGTCATTTATTAACAATCAAATTACAAACACTAGCCAAAAATGAACTAAACCCATCTCCTTTGTGTGTCTCTAAACAGCATAAAGACGTTTCAACACAGAACAGAGTGGTAGAGACAGAGCAGAAGAACGAGACACACACATCTTACCCTCCACATTACCAGCAACATCTTTGAGCAAATCAGAGCAGAGATACAACAGAAGACAGCATGAGTTACTCATCAGAACCCTTCTCAGATGAACGTGTGAGTGGAGTCTTTCATGCTTAAAATAAATACTAATGACTGATCCAAAACCTTGCTTGCATTATCCTGATACATATGCAAACCATATGCATATATATATATTTACGCAAACCATGTAAATATAGTCAAAATCAAATAGAACAGTAGTACAACTAGTAAACAGAATCAAAATTTGATCATTTCTAAACTCTTCAAATTATGTGATATTACATTATGAGGTATAATTTATTATTATATTATAAATGCTTAACACCTTATTATTGGGTTGTTCGGCTCTCTACAAAAATTATCATTTAAAAAATTTAAATAAAATAACGTATAATATCTAGCATATACATATTTACAATTCATGCGTTTTAATTATATTTTAAATGTAATTACTATATATATATATATATATATATATATATATGTGGTGCTGCACGATTAGTCATATTGCAATCGCAATCGTGATGTCAGTCTGTGCGATTACATTACAGCTCTGTGTGCTCTCATCCGTTAACATGGGCGCCGGAAAAATATGCGCTGCTGACACGTGCGGTGTGAAACCGGTATAAACTCGACATGTTCAAGCGTCCAACTACACACTAAAAGTGAGCGAATATTGGCCCAAGTCACTTTTAGCAAAGAGGAGTTTGAGAAAATGATTGGCACACTGGACAAGAGATACCAAAAGAAATATACTAAGTATCTGTTACATCCTGCTAAAATGTTTTGGGACAACATGTACAAATATAAAAATGGGTATTTGTTTTATTTATCTGTAATTTTGACTTTTTAATTTTATTTTAATGTAATTTTATTCAGTAATGTCAAGATGTTACTGTTATTTAAATTTGTTGCACGCTATTTAAGGGACAGAACTAAACATGCTGACGCTTATCATTAAAGGGATGGTTCACTCAAAAATTATAATCATTTCATTAATTAATCGCTTACATGTTAACCCAAACCTGTATTAATTTCTTTCTTGTGCTAAACACAAATTAAGATATTCTGAGTAACCAAACAGGAGCGGGTCCTCATTAAATTTAATACAATGTTCAACAGAAAACAGAAACTCATTGAGATAGAAACGAGCTGAGAGAGAGTAAATGATGGCTGTAGTGTAGAAGTATATAGTGTTTCAGTACTGCTGAATACACCTACTCTAACTGAAGAATACAAGCACTGTTTGCTTTATTCATATCTATTCGAAAAACAAAGATAAAATGACAACAACTTTTATCTTTGCTAGCCTAAATATCTGCTCTTTCTTATTTTATACATCTTTATTTTATGATATGCATGCTCTGTTGAAACACTGCCAGAGTGCTATACACACACAGAGAGTGTTACAGTAGCATCATATCTACCCAGAGTGAGCTAGACGCACGGCCCTAGAGGCATCGGTGATAACAGGGAAGAAGAAGAAACTGTAGACAGCTGGAAGAAGAGCACTGTACTGAAGGGACTGGCACAAGAGTCTAATAAGTTCTATTTTGGAATAAATGTATGTTCAATTTCCCAGCGTTGTCTCAGTGTTCTTTACTTTTAAGAACTTCCAAGGAACTGGGACTGTGTATTTTCATATAAAGAACTGTGTGTGTGTATAGGGTGAGTCCTGGATGGCAGAGGTTAGTGTAATTATAGGATATTTTCTGCGGGGGCACGAGTTTCGATAATATCACTCCTTTTTGACCATACCTCTGTTTGCATCCCTGGACTTTATCTGTCATGGTTGTCCGTGTCGATCATAGCTCAGTCAATGCTTGCGTAAATGTGTTGAATTTTTGACTAAATGAAGCATTAAGGGCTGTTATGGCACGCATGATGTCTCGAGTGCTAGGAGAAATTGCGCTAGCATTAGCGGCGGTTGACCTCGACTCCCCCGTGGCGTTGCTCGAGGCCTTGCCCTGATCGTTGGCATCTTCAAGTAGTTTGCCGTCTTTTTTCAAGTGTTTTGGCGTTGTTGTGGTTGTATTCATTTGTAGACTTACTTCTGAACCACTTTAGATGTTAAACATAAAATTTCAGGTTTGTTTATTACTAAATTATTTGGAGGAGGATCGGAGCTTTGTTAAATACGACTTTCTCCATGTGAACCGGAAACAGAATCCTAAACAATAATTTTCTGTAAAAAAATGGCAATATGATTATTTTGTCCATATTACACAGCCCTAGCTCCTCCTCTAATTAAAACTCACCTGTCTGTAGCTTCCAAGTAAGCGTTCAGAGCTTGATTAGCTCGTTCAGATGTGTTTGATCAGGGTTGAAGCAAAACTCTGCTGGGCTTCGGCTCTCCAGGACCAATGTTCCTCACTCCTGTCCTAGACTGTCTTTTGGTATCAAAACCTTTTATAATCTTTGAAAAATAGTCCAAAAATCTTTGGAAAGGTCTAATGATGTCATATTTGGTAGTTATTTTTTGATAACAGTATATATGATATTGCAGTATCTTTTAATAATTCTTGAGGCAGGCAAACTTTAGAAAAATAGTCCTGAATGTTCGATGCTTGTTTTGAGGAAAGGAAACAAGACGCATCTCTGCTGTCAACATTATTTGTTTCCCTGTTGTTGAATGCTCACTATCAGCAAATAATGCAACAAATATTACTAAAGTCTACATATTTTACCAAACCTACTAATCTCTGTGTAACAATAACATGATGATGCTGCAATCTTTCTTTTTTTTTGGCTCTGAATATTTTGCATTGCTACAACAGGGTTTAATTTTATGTCCTTTTCCCCACATTTCTCTGTTGTTTTACTCATTTTTTTACTTTCATTTTAGAGTTGATTGAAGAAAGTGAGGAGAATGAAGAACTGAATGAAGAGGAGGAGAAACATCAT
>JAUCNO010001100.1:0-14100 GCA_032353835.1 Enteromius viviparus | reverse complement strand
CAAGGAGGAATGGCAGAGGATCCCCAAATCCAGGTGTGAAAAACTTGTTGCATCTTTCCCAAACAGACTCATGGCTGTATTCGTTTAAAAGGGTGCTTACTAAATACAGAGCAAAGGATCTGAATACTTAGGACCATGTGATATTTATTTTGGGAAGTAACGTGAATATTTGATTTTTTATTGTTTTATTTCATTGTTTTTATTTTATTTTATTTGTCTGGCGTTATTGAATCAAACCATATGTCTATGTACCGGGGCCGTCTGGTGCTGAGCCCCAGCGCATTTGATTCATTAACTCCAGACAAATAAAATTGAAATAAAACAATAACTATGTAAACACCAAAATTATTATTCTGATTTTATTACATTTATAGTAAGTGGCAAATAGTGAATATAGCCACTAGGGTAAAGCATAGACGTTATAAAGTAGTGATTTGATATTAATAAAAAAAAGTGTCATTTGCATCCTAATTTCTTGTTTGTTGTTTCTTTTTGGTAATTTTTATTTTATTTTTTTGGTATTGTCTTGCTTTGATCCTTTTTTTGTTTTCTTTTCTGCTCTTCTTGTTTTGGACTGTTTTCCTATGTTCCATGATTAATTCAAACCCTGCTAACACTATTGAAATATAGTTGCAGAAATGTATTTATCAAAAAAATTCCATTTTACTCAAATTAAGTATTGTTTTTGTTTGTTTTTACTACAAATTTGTTTGCTACAAAGTTTACTACTGTTGGGAAACGATAACCTACACCTGTAATGAGGAACAGGCGATTACGTGTTTGTTTCTGTGCTCTACTGTCTGTTGTTTCCTGAAATGGTAATTTGGTCCACCTGCTCTCCTTTATTACCCTCATCGTTTCCTTATTTATTCCTCTTGTGATTACAATCCTGTGCTATTTTTTGTGGATGTTTTCCTTGTAGACTTTGCTATGTACTGTCATGTTTTGCAATGACGTTTTTCCATGTGAACTCCAGTCCTGCCACTGCCTGCTTGGGCTGTATCTCCTTCCCCCTCCCCTCCCCCAAGCCTAATTTTAGTCATTAGTAATTTTTATTGATATAATTGTTTGACAAAAATCCCATGCCTCACCTGACAATACGTAACATATTGAAAAAATGTGCACTATGTTTTCATTTTTGGGTGAACACTATTTTTAATAATCAATCTTTGTTGATTATGCTGTATGCTATACAACCAGAGAGGACTGCATAGAAAATAATCGAAAGTAACAAAAGATAAGCAAATCAAGAATAAAATGATAAGTGCTGTAAACATAGGCCTTTGCCTTATGACTGTGATGATATGTTGTGTTCTGATTTCCTGTTTCCTGATTGAAATTTATCATTAGTTGATGCCAGGACAAAATCCCTTCTTATCAATATTATTTAAGTTAATTTTTGACTTGCTACAGTATAAAGCAGGGTTTGGGATTTGCTGTCCATCTAAACGCTGCAGCTATGGACACACGTATGGTCTTGGTCTTATCATGGATGTTGCTTACGTCCACATCCACTGGAATCAAACTGGATGGAAATGGTTATGTTGACATTGTCATCGCAATCGGCTCAAAAGTTCCACAGGATGATAGACTTATTGATAAAATCAAGGTATATGAATATGAACTTTTTGGTCTATTAACAATTTTCATGCACTTCAATGGAGTTTAGAGTTTGTATTTATTTGCTAAATTAAGATTTATTTTTATTAACTCAAAGTGTTTTCTTATTTAATCTTTTATCTTCTGACAGGAAATGGTCACTGAGGGGTCATTTTACCTTTTTGATGCATTGGATAAAAAAGTATATTTCAGAGAAGCTACAATACTAGTCCCGCCTGAATGGAACGGTACAAACTTTGCCAAAGCAAGAACAGAGTCCTTTGGAAAGGTACAGAGAATTATGTCATTATATCTTGCCTGCCAAATATTGCTGTTCAAAAATATATTACTTCACTTACATAGGATGCTTTTCAGACTATTTTTGTGTGCAGGCCAAAATAAGAATTGATAATGCTAATCCAGCATTTGGTGTTGAACCTTACACTAACCTGCATGGAGAATGTGGAGATGAGGGACAGTACATTCATTTCACCCCAGAATACCTCCTGGATGATAATTTAATAGAGCTTTTTGGATCAAGAGGTGAACATTGTTTATCTTCCTTCACCATTATTGTATACATTTGAAAAAAGAGATCAGAAAGGTCTATTAATACAGTAGTACTAATACAGTAGTTCCCTGTTTTGTTTGCAGAAAGGGTCTTTGTGCATGAATGGGCTCATGTGAGATGGGGTGTGTATGATGAATACAGTGGAGATGAGCCGTTTTACATCTCTGATGGCCAAATTGAAGCTACAAGGTGATTTAAAAAAGAAAGAAAGAAAGAAAGAAAGAAAGAAAGAAAGAAAGAAAGAAAGAAAGAAAGAAAGAAAGAAAGAAAGAAAGAAAGCATATGATGACAATTTGATTGTAAATGATTTCAACCATTGGTTTCCTAATTATAGGTGTAGCAAAAATATTGAAGGTCAGTTTTATGAGGTTACTGCTGGAGGATTTCTTCAACAGTGCCGCATTGATCCACAAACTTCAATACACACCAAGGAGTGCATGTTTTTACCAGAAAGAAATCAAATCACAAACAACTCAATTATGTACTTCCCCGGTCTGGATCCTGTAAGTACTGATTGTACATATAAATATTTCTACCTTTAAGTAGTAACAAACTGTGAGTTGTACATACATGAGTTTTGGTCAAATTAGCCATGCAGGGAAAGTGGTCCCCTCATCCCTCATCAGCCATGAGGAGGTACAATTATTATGGTCAGAGGAGATCCAAGATCCAAAAAAAGGTTTAAAGAAAACAAAGTAAACAGTAATAAGTAAAAGTAATAAACACATTTAAAATTAAACATTTAACTTAATTCAAGTGCAATGTGATTATAATTAAAGCTTAAAAAATAACAATAATTAATTTAAAAAAAACCTGACTTTGTTTACTACCTGAAGGTTACTGAGACTTGTTACACAATTGGGGCTCTTTGTTAATTTTTTGCTTCCACTGTCCTCATTTTAAGTCGCTTTGGATAAAATTACTAAATGTAAATGTAAATAATAGCCTATATTGCTATATTAATATTATACTTAAACTGTTATATTTTATTATATTATAACCAAGCTGGTTGGAACGTAGCATTAGGTTAACATTTCATTACACTAGCGTCTATACAATTACGCCATTTCATAAATTGATTTCAGCACTTGACCAACAGATAGCGACTTAAAGCATGGCTACTTAAGATCGTAATGAGTATAATATTACCAAAATTGTATTAGTAATGCATTATGTTACTGTGTTACAGCAAAAAGTAATATATTACTGTAATTTATGTGAAAAGCAATACTAGAAGATGTCTGTGGGTGAGCATGCCAAATGAACTCCCACTTATTGCCAGAAGATGGCACCCGCAGCTAAATCATCCATTTATTTTAAAAGTGTGTGTGCATGGAGTAATAGCATAATACAACATAGGTACAAATATACATTGGCTAATTGATAATAATCACCTGAAAACAATGAAGGACAAACTAACAGAAAAAAAAAAAAAAACTGACTACAATTACACACCAGACAAGAAGTAACTTAAAAGTCCCCACACAAGGTGTGATGGGAATCATAACAGAAGCCTAAATACACAGCAGACAACAGTGACAACTGCCACAGCATATGAAATAAATGTAATTTCTGCTCATTTGTGATTGTGAGGTGGATCCACGTTATCAAAGTCCTGCAACAAACCTACTGACCCAATTTTGCTGACGTTAACTGGTTAGCTAACTACCTGGCTAATGATAACTTGTGGTGGAAAACATATGATGGAGAAAATAAAGGTTTGAGGTTCAGAACAGAATAACTACAATAATTTCCCATTGCACACTGGGGACATTTTACCCCACTGACTATGTTTGAGAATAAAAAAAAAAAAATCATATAGTTTTCATATAATATATAACCCTAATGTTTTACAAACAACAAGCTTTAAAACACTTATTCACTTTCTTACTTCTGAAAATTAGATAATTTGTGAAATATTGATCAGGGTGGGTTGTATTCATTTAGCCACATTTATTTACATTGATTTTGCTGTGTTAAATTTATATTCATATGTAATTAATAAAATACTTCACTTTGACTAATGTATAGTACTTCAGTTTAAGTATAAGTTAACAATAAGTTTAAAATTTAAAAAATACAACAGCATCTGCCTCCAAAGAAACTGGGCATATGTTTGGCAATTTCATAACATCTCATTTCTAAAGTAAATCCTATTTTTTCAGGTGACTGCATTTTGTCAAGAAAATGAGCACAATTATGAAGCCCCAAACATGCAAAATAAAATATGTGGTAAAGCAACACACACTGTAATATTTGAGGATTCTGTGGATAAAGACGCACTTCGTTCTCTGAAACCACTGGAGTTCCCTCCAACAGACCCAACATTCAAAGTTGTGCAGCGAAAGCAACGAGTCGTTTGCCTCATCCTTGATGTCTCAGGAAGCATGAGAGTATGTGATAACAGATATTAACTTAATTTGAAAACAACGATTCTTGCATGATAACATTTTCTTGTTACCAGTGCTTTGAAATGAGTTTGATAAATAATTCTGAAACTAAGAAACACATTTTTGTTTTGTTTTTCCCTTTTTTCTAGGGTCTTAGAATTCTTCAACAGCAACAGGCTGCCACACATTTTCTGCGAAACTACATTAACGATCAAGCGAGTGTTGGGATTGTAACCTTTAGTACTACTGCTTCTATTCTGAGCCACTTGACTACTATCGACAGTGAAACCACAAGAGAGAATCTTATCAAAAGGTTGCCAAACATTGCAGCTGGATATACAAACGTGTGCTTGGGCCTTAATCAAGGCTTAGAGGTATTAATTACTAATATTAGTATGAATTTTTATGTTTGTGAAATTAAGTAGAGTTTGTCAGTGATCCTTTTTTCCTCAGGTACTTCGAGCAGACAATGGGGATGCATCAGGAGATGAAATCATTTTTCTGACAGATGGTCTGGCAACAGACAACGTTACTCTTTGTGTTCCATCTGCAATACAAAGTGGTGCCATTATCCACACACTAGCTTTAAGTAACAGTGCAGATCCTGCACTGACAGAAATGGCGAACAAAACTGGTAAGTTCTATCAGCACAATTAACCTACCGTATCTATCTCAGTGTATATCATATATGAACCAAGATGTACCAAAGATGTGCTGTGTTGAAAACAGGGGGACTATTTTTAACACCCAATGATAAGATCACATCTAACCAGTTAATGGACGCATTTGCTTCACTCACATTATCAACTGGAGATTACACAAAAGAGCCAGTTCAGGTTTGTCAGTTGATTCTACAATTCATTTATTACTCTGAGAGTGTCATCAATATCATGAGTATATTAATCATATTAATTTGTATCACTCATTTAGCTAGAGAGTGTTGGAGAAAAAACATCTGATTGGTTCAATGGGACAGTATCAGTGGATCAGACTGTTGGGAATAAAACCAGCTTTGTGATAATCTATGAAATACGTTTTCCTAGCATTTACATACAGTCACCAAGTGGCTTAATCTACACCCAGAGAAATATGAGTCATGATGGATCTCTGAAAACAGTCATTTTAAACGTACCAGGAACTGCAGAGGTATGGCTTCTGACTAAGACAGTTTTTCACAAATGATTTAGCTCACACACTTACAGCAAACCCTTACTGATTTGCTTTTACCTATTTATTTTTTATAGCCTGGCGACTGGAAGTACAGTATTCAAACTGCAACAGATCAGGCTTTGACTATGACAGTAACGAGCCAAGCGTCACGTGATGATGTTCCTCCTATCACTGTCAAAATCCGCATGAACCAGCAGTTCAGTGACGGAAATAAACCCATGTTAGTATTTGCTGAGGTTAGTCAAGATTACAGGCCTATTATAAATGCAGATGTTTGGGCAACACTGGAGTCAGAAACTGGGTCTGTACATACATTACAACTCCTGGACAATGGAGCAGGTAACTTACCCAAATTAAAACAAAATTAAATGTAAAGTACTCTTCTCAACTGAATGAGAAAACATTATTATCTGATCAATTTTGATAAAAAGATTCATTTTTTACAGGAGCTGATGCTATCAAAGATGATGGAATATATTCCAGATATTTCACAAGGATGGTAGATGGGAGAAGCAGCTTGAAAGTAAGAGTGAAGAATCAAGAAGGACAGACCAGATTTGCTGTCCAGAAAAATAGTGGTGCCCCATACATACCTGGATATGTGGTAAACGGTAAATTGTCAGATGAATATTTTGATCTGTTTGAAAAATGTTTAAATAAATGGTAATGCAAATGAAGCGTAGCATTAGTTCTGGCAGGTCACGTTACTCAAGCTCGCATCAGATGATTCTCAGCTGATCCCCATCTACCTATAGGAATACGACACCTATCTAAGCATATCAAGTCCCTCATTATTATTAGCATTTTTCGCATTGCACAGTAGATAATTAACCTCCTCTATTCCCAACTTTCACCACTGTAAGGTTCTCCTCTGCTAAGTTGCATGGATGCACAGGGAGATCTTGTCCTGAACAGATCCATACCGCTAATCCAAACTCTATGCTAATTGCCATCTTTGACGATAGTGCTACTGACAGAATTAATTTAAATGTGTGAAGGAAACAGTCAGTAAACAAACAAGCAAAAAAGATTCATGTGGTTCTTCTAATTCCAGGTGTAGTGCAGCTGAACCCTCCAAAGCCTCCAGTTTCTGTGGAACCAGTTGAGGTTGGAAGCTTCACCAGAACAGCCACCGGAGAGAGTTTTGTGGTGGCTCTTTCAGGGACAGCTCCTCCAAATTTTCCTCCGAACAGAATCACAGATCTGAGTGCTGAGATCCAGGAGGACACAGTGCTTCTCAGCTGGACAGCTCCTGGTGAGGACTTCGACGAAGGAACAGGTAAAATGTACAATTACTATCAGGGGGGGTCATAGTTGGGTGAAAAGTGGGACTAAATTACCAGGACCCCAAGGTGAGGGAGGGCCCCTGAGTGAAATTTTCCCGGTGGCCACAGCTTGTGCATAGGGCCTAGAATTTGGTGCTAAGCACCTGATTACTATACCAGGGTTTAAAAGATTTTTAATCTTAATTTATTTAAAATATATGTATTAAATAATATATGATGTATTTTTAATTTCCTTACACGGCATATTTCTTTCCATTGAAGCTAAATCATATGAGATCAGGTGGAGCTTTGACCTTGAAATGCTCCGAAACAACTTCAGCAATGGCCATGAAGTCAACACAGCTTCTGTCTCACCTCAGGAGGCTGGATTAAATGAACAACATCAGTTCAATCTCAGTTTCCCAATCCAAAATGGCACCAAACTCTTCTTTGCTGTTCAGTCAGAAGATGAACAAAATGCAAAATCTAAAACCTCCAACATTGCTCAAGCTTCAAAGATCCTCCCTGGTCCAAAACCCCCAGGAATATCAAACCTAGGATTGAATTTGACAGTTCTTGTCATTTCTGTGTGTGTGGTAACTATGGCCATATGCTTTATTGTTGCTGTAACCACATGGACAGTAAAAAGAATAAAAATTTCTGCTGAAAGTAAAGAGGCATTAACAGTCTGATGCAACCAAATTTGAAATCAATGAAACTATAGAAATCAATTCCACAGTTAATTAAGAAGGATTTATGTTTTTTCTGTCACATGGTATTCTGTGGACTTAATATAATTTCATAACTCAGTAATGCAAAACAAATCCTGAACTCTCTGTGGCTTAGTGATTCCGTTTGGAACAACTGCTAGAATGTGTATCCGGAGTGCCTTTTTGTTGATTTTCCTAGACTTTTAAGATACCAAAACGAAACGTTATGTTTTTAAATTGTTGTTGTCCATATCATTTTGTTTACCTTATTATTTATTGGTGTGTTTCACAGTTGTGTGTCTCTATGAAAAATGGCTTTTTATATATGTTTTTTCCTTTCGTAGATGTTGCTACTTGACTATTTATTAAACAGACAAAATAAAGTTCTCTTTCTAACTGCCTCATTTGCTTTTTTAAGTGTCTTGTACTGAAGAGGGCGCTCAATTTGAGTTCACAGCATGGATATAAGCAGATCAACAGAAAGTGATGACAGATAAAAAATAAAGAAAGGGGAAAATGTGAAAATTGTAGTCAATATGCACAGTCAGAAAATTCAGGGCGAGGAACAGTCCAGAATCAAACACAGAGAAACAAACACGGTAAAGAAACACAAGAAAAGTTAAGACACAATCGCAATACTTCGCACTGGGTGGATAAAACTGTGTTTTTGGTTAAAACTGTGTAAGGTGTTAATGTGTGGTAGATTGAAGACAGACAAGAAACAGCTGTAAAGGAGAGGTGCATTCTTGGAGATTGAGTTCGGTATAAAAATAAGAGAACAGAGTAAACTGATATGAAGGGAGTGTCCTCTAGAGGTGCTAGATGGCATAACAAGCTGGGAACGTTACATAGCCCCCGCTTCCAGATGCTCCCCACAGAGCTATGAGAGGCATAGAGGTAGAGGGCGGAAACACCCTCAAGAACGGACCATACGATGATGACGACCAACTGGGCGGAGCAGACTGGACTGCAATAGAGAGCAGGGAAAGGTTAATGGTGGCCTCCTTGGCAGAGACCGTACCTCCGTACAATTCATTGCAGCTAGTCTATGTGCCCAGGGCAAGATCACCATCCCACCACTACCCCTCGTGACCCAGGTACTGCTGCCCCTCCCCACAAAATTCTTGGGGAGGGCTCCCGCCTTTACCAACCCTGGGTAACAGAGTTATTATAGTTTGGAGTGAAAAGATGAGACATAAATCCTTTACTTTGCAGGAACGTTTACTAAACAAGGTTTTGGATAACACAAACTTATGGCGACAAGAAAGACAAAACAAGACGGCTCGTGCAGCCAAAAAAACTCCCAGCAGCCCCCTTCCGCACTGCTGCTCATGGGAAATGTAGTTCGTATATATATATTGTAAATATATGGTAAAGGTAAACATCAATCAGAAATATGCAAATATAATATAAACAATCAGGTTTTTAAAGCAATCAAATTTCTTATGACATACATTAATCAGTGTAAGTTCACTGCAACTAATAAACTGCAACATCCTCCCCCCCGAATGAACCATAGTTCATCACTTATTAATTTCCAAAGGATACAGTAACTGTACTGGTCTTCTCAACACCGTTCCATGGGAGGTACGCACAGAACATGCTCGTATTAATCCATCTCTCCCAAGGAATACCTCTTCAATTCTCCCTGTCTTCCACGTCTGTCGTGGCGTTTTGTTTTCTTCCATGAGCACAATTTCTCCCACTTTCAGCACCTCTGCAGTGGTATTTGAAGATTGGTGAGCAGACCTTAAATGCATCAGATAGTCCTTTCGCCAACGAGTCCAGAATTCGTTCAACAGCTTCTGACGGTATTTCCATCTTTTTGTCAAGGTCTCTTGACTCTGAGCAGTTGGTAGAATTCCAGATGCAGTGGGTTTAGGTGGCAAAGACGTAAGTCGGTTGCCGACCAGAAAATGAGCAGGGGTTAAAGGTTGTGGTTCATTCAGCTCGTTGTGAACATAAGTGAGGGGTCTTGAGTTTAGCACAGCTTCTACTTCAGTTAAAATGGTGGTTAACTCTTCAAAATTTAAAGAGGCTTTGCCCAGGATCCTCTTAAGACAAGATTTTGTTGACCTCACAAGACGTTCCCAAAACCCGCCCCACCAAGCTGCTCGCTCGACTATGTACTTCCAGGTTATCCCTTTCTCTGCAAAGAAAATCTGAAGATCGGGTTCTTTAACTGACTTCCAAAGCTCCCTCAGATCCTGTTCCGCTCGTTTGAAAGTCTTCGCATTATCTGAGTATATGACTCTACAAAGTCCTCTCCTTGCAATGAACCTCTTTAATGCTAAAAGGAAGTTCTCTGTACTCTGACTCGAGACTAGTTCTAAGTGTATGGCCCTAGTGACCGCACAAGTGAACAGTGCTATGTAGGCCTTACTGGTACCATTGCTGGACTTCACCATGAGTGGTCCTGCAAAATCCACACCGGTAGTTTCAAACGGAGGAGACTCGATGACTCTGTCTCTTGGTAAAGGCGCGGTAGCCTGTTGTGCTGGTTTAGCCCTGAACCTCTTGCATACAGGACATTCCCTGACTATCCTCCTGACAAGCTGTCTACCCTTTAAGATCCAGAATCTGTCTCTGACCTGCATGAGTGTATCGCTGGTACCTGAATGCATACCCCTCTCGTGGCACCTTTGACTCAACAATTCAGAAAACCTGTGCTTAGCGGGTAATATCCATGGGTGCTGCTCTTTAAAATTGAGATCAGATAACTGCAGTCTTCCTCCCACACAGATCAGGCCCTTCTCGTCAAGAAATGGTTTAAACTCTTTGATCTTTGAGTCTTTATGTACACTCTGTCCTTGCTTAAGCAAATTCATCTCCCTTTCAAATGCCTCCATTTGAGTAATTTTAACCCAATACACTTCAGCTGCCATTAACTCTTCTGCAGAAAGCTCTCCACAGTTCCTTGTGCTTGAGCGCGTTTTGGTGATAAATCTCTGAACCCATGCTGTTATTCTGTAAACAGTACTGAGTTTACTGTATTTCCGTAGGTCGAGCAATGGATCTGCCTTTTCTGTGCTGCTGAACTGCACTGCGACTTGGAATTTAGATCGGAGTTCCGTGTTTACCTCCTCCTCCGGAAGCTCTATGTCTGCTACGACTACTGGGTTCGCTGACTGGAGAAAATCAGGTCCATTCCACCACAACTGATTATCAATCAAACTATTTACAGATTGTCCTCTGGTTGGCAAATCTGCTGGATTATGTTTCCCATTGCAGTGTGACCATGATTCTGGTTTAGTGAGGCTTTGAATCTCTGTCACTCGATTTGCCACAAAAGGCTTCCATTTCTGTGCCGAACTGCGGATCCAGTTCAAGACTATCATTGAGTCTGTCCACATATACAGATGGTTTTCTCTGATCTTTAGAGCCTTTAACAGATTGTGAGCTAGCCGGGCTCCTATCAAGGCTCCCATTAACTCCAGTCGAGGAAGTGTCATTTTCTTTAATGGTGCAACTCTGGATTTTGAGGCTACCAGGGTTGAAATCCTTTCTGCAGTCTCACTCTCACCTTGTAGATATCCGACTGCGCAGTAAGCTCTTTCACTGGCGTCGCAAAAGACATGGAGTCTCATTATTTCTTGCTGGTCTGTTAAAATGTGATACCATCTGGGAATGGCCACTAAGTGTAACTGTGGCAACTCGTCACACCACTGCTTCCACTTGTGGGCTAAATCTGGGGTAGCTGTTCATCCCACTTAAGGCCTCGCTCCCACATTTCCTGGAACAAACATTTTACACGGATGGTATAGGGTGTCAATAAACCTATTGGGTCGAAGATACGTGATGAAATTTGCAGAACACTCCTTTTTGTACTCTCTTTCCTTTCCTGAGCATCCAGCACTCGCCGTAAGTCAAACACAAAATCATCATGGTCATGCCTCCATATTAATCCCAACACTTTCAGTACAGCGTTGTGTGTCTCGGCATCTGCTGGGCTTGCAATCTGATATTTTATCCATCTTGCTCTTAGGTCAGAGGAATTCGTTGTCCATTTCCGTAGCTCCATTCCTGCAGCAGAGAAGATGGTCTTTGCTTGCGCTGAAACAGAACAAGCTTCATCCACCTCAGGCAAGCTCACAATGAGATCATCTACATATAGCGATTCCCGGAGTACTGCTACAGTTGTTGGCTGTTCAGACTCGTACTGCCTGAGATGGGTTCTGATAGTTGCTGCCAACAAAAATGGGCTAGACGCGACTCCAAACACAACTCTGTTCATTCTCATGATGCAAGTCTCCCCTTTTGAGTTCTGTGATGAGGGATCGTTGGTCCATAAGAACCGCACTACGTCTCTGTCCCTTTCCTTCAATCCTATTTGTAGAAAGGCCTTTGCGATATCAGCTGTGAAGGCAATCTTGTGAAGACGAAATTTAATAAGCACATGAAGTAAGTCTGGGTTCAAGTTAGGCCCAATAAGTAAACAGTCATTGAGGGAGGGTGAACCCTCTTCATGTGAAGACGCATCAAACACAATTCTTAACTTAGTTGTTTGCTTATTATCGCGTATTACCGGATGGTGTGGCATGTAATACTTCACTGTGCTATCCTGCTCCACAGTTGATGTGTCCTTCACCTCTTCGCATATCTCTTGCTGCAGATATTCTTGAATCACGTCATTGTATCTCTTAAAGAGTGCACCGTCAGTGCTAAATCTTCTCTTGAGAGCTTCAAACCTTTTCTTCGCAATATTACTGTTGTCTTTAAGTTCTGTAATGTCTCTGCCGTGCTTCCATGGCAACTCCACTTGATAGCGTCCATCTTTAAAGCTCACTGTCTGTTCAAATGTCTCTAGTGCTTCAGCTTCTTCTACACTAGGTGCTTTGTCATGTACAATGCCAAGAGATTCAATTTCCCAAAACGCATGTAGCTGCTTTGAGATCTGATTATCTTCTGCAACACTGATGTGCATACATGTGGTTTCCATCTCGCTTGGTTTTGAAACCATGCCTTGAATGGCCCAGCCAAAGGTGCTGTCCAGAGCCACAAGGGAATCAGTTAGTCTCTCGATCTTCCCAGATAAAACCTTCCAGAAAAAATCCGCTCCAATGAGCACTAGAAGTTCTGGGTCAGCACCCTTAATCGGGAAATCTGCGAGCTGCAGTCCCTTTTCTCTCATCAGTCTTTGAATTTGATTATCAGGCACCTTCATGACAGCTGAGGACACTTGTGGGGTCTCAATAGCTTCAATCTCGATTTGCTGCTGTGTGTTTCATACATTCTCCAAGATCATTTTTACAGTGTTACGCTTGGTCATCACAGAATTAGGAGAGCCAAAGGTGTGAAGGTTCAATGTCTCTTGTCTCAGTACTGGCAGCTGCAAACTTCTTACCAGCCTTTCATGAACAAAACTTCGTTGACTACCTCTGTCTATCAAACACCGTACTATCTTTCTCCCTCCTGGACCCTCAGTCCATGCCTTCACTGTCTGCAGCAACACCGTGTTTGGTTCTCTTGATTTTATGTTTACTGTACTTGATACAGATGAGACCACAGTGTCTGTAACGCTAGAAGTTTCTGTCTTTTCTTCATTTTGTTCACACACAGACTGATGATGGCGACGACTACAGCGTGGACATGTTACTCCTTTAACTCTGCAGAATTTTGCTATGTGTCTTGCACCAAGACACACAAAACATCTGCCCATTTTTCTCAATTTCTCCTTGCGTGCAGATACTGAGAAATCGGGACAACTCTCTGATTTATGGGATGCACTGTCACAAAACACACAGACTGATGGAGGTGTAGGGCAAGCTGTGTGCAGTGCAGCAGCCGATGGAGTACTTAATCTCTTTGGCCTTGACTCACTACCTGCTGCAATTTTGTTAAATGGTTTGTGGAAAGCATCCCTTTGTACACTATTTTGCCTTGTGAGTTGCTGCGCTCTTTCTCTGCTCTGAACTTCAAGTTGCAAAAACGTCATGAACTCTGGTATACTCCATACATCATTTGTGCCAGTCTTCCGTGTGTAACTAAGTGCAATGTCATTTGGGATCAGCTGCATCAGAATTGGGCAAAGAAGACTGCCATAAGAATCACAGTGAACGCCAACAGACTCCAAACTGCGTATTTGTATCTTACATTCATCATACAGCTGTCTCAATGCAGTGATGTCATATGATTTTCTCACAGGAGTAAGATTCAGCAATTTGGACATATGTGCATTCACTACAAGGTCTTTTCTTCCAAATCTGTCGTTAAGCAATGCAACTGCAGCATCATAGTTACTATCACTTAAAGTGAGTCCTGCCACTGCCTTTCCTGCAGCTCCAGTTAAGTAGGATTTCAAATATGTGAACTTTTCTTTCTTACACAGTGCATCATTTAAGTGAATAGCGGTCTCATATTGGTTCCAAAATTCTTGCCAAGCACTTATTTCTCCA
>JAUCNO010001097.1:20855-32421 GCA_032353835.1 Enteromius viviparus | reverse complement strand
CTCAATCTCTTAGGAGTCTTGCTTGTCTCTGCGTCTCGGTCTGATGACGGCTCACTCAGGGCGGGTCTGAGGTAAGATACCAGTTTAGTCTGTGTGACACGCTGCTGTCAATCAACTATTATGGGAGTGGCCTCTGTCTGTGTGACGTCACATGCTTAATTTCAGAAGAGGCAACTTATTTTTATTAAATGAAAAGAAAACTACCTTTGGATCTTTATTATTGTAGGGTGGTTGTGTACACACACTCCCAACAGCTTGAAAACATGCATGTACCACCGTATGACCCCTTTAACAATGATCTTATTCTATACAACAGAGTGGAACAATCAACAGTCAAGTACCACAAAATATTATAATCTAGTCAAAGTGATTCACCCATATTCAATATACTATGAAAATAGCTTTAAATGTGCACAAAAACTGAAAACTTATATCTATCAAACCTATGATTTCTTATACTTGAAATCTAGACACAAGTGACTTGGAATATGGCTAATGAACTAGTTTAATAACACATTTTTGCCGTTTTGAGCTGTTTGAACCCACTGCCTAATATCAGATTTTGTGTTCTGAAGACAGAGGAATGTTAAATCGGTTTAAAATGATATAAGGGGGAGTAAATGATGATACACTTTTCATTTTAGGTGAACTATCCCTTTAAAACACATCTAAAATGGCTCGACTATTAGCCCCATAACAAGAGCATTATGCGTTATTGATGAACATAACCAAAAACATGCCCTGGCTGTCTGTTTCTATCTGCGGTCTGAGGATCTCACAGAGTGACATGACAGAAACATTTTGTTTCATGTTGTTGCTAAGAGACCACCTGTCCAGATTTTCTACATGAAAAATATGTCCTCTCACTTCTACAAATGAAAAAAAAAAAAAAACGGAAAGAAAGAAAAAGAAGAAATTATGGTTTGCTCCTGGTGATCTCTGATGAAATGAGTCCCTGAACAAGTGAAATTCCACGCATGTTGGGTATGATAACGCTTTCATCAAACAGATTTATGGGAAGGTAATATACATATTGTAACCGAAACCTTTGCTTGTTATTTCCGTTCTCAAATATCAGTCATGGCATGTAGGGGGAGGATTAAAAAAAAAGCAGGCACACCTATAAGTTTCCCCTGGGATTGTGTGAACATGGTAACCATGTTTACCTCATTCTTAAGTTGACTATTTGGAAGAGGTGTAAGAGACACTCCTGCAGCATTGTTTCACCTGTAGACGAGATGAAACATGTCCTGCTCACTACACCCTGATCACCTACAGCACGAGGAGATTACAATCAATCACTGTGAATAAATAATAGTAAACTTTATCCTACAGCAAACTATACAAAAAAAAGCTTTGTCAAGAAATCGCAATATCATCAAAAATGGCTATGCTCCAGAATACTACAAAATACACTGTATTACTATAATTACATGCAATTATGCGCTGGATTTCTGACTGATGCCACAAGGGGCACAATAGATATTGTAGATACATGTGATGATGGACTTTTTCAACAGCAACAACATTAACGTTACTGTGCAAGTGCATTTTATGGCCACAACCTAACTTCCAGTGGACTTCAACAAAGAATCAATAACAACACAGTAGATTATTTCAGATAAAAAGCTAAGTAAATTACATTTGGTTTCCTTCAGAGATACAGTGATATAAACATATTTTTTTAAATGTGCAGCACTCATGTTTATTCATTCATGTTCCTTCATGTTTATTTATGGGCCGTCACAAGTAATGCAATGTATGGGGAACACTGGGTAGCATCCCACGGCACAACAACTTAAGCCGTACTTCAGTCATTACCTCATTACCTGAACTTTAACCGTGTTTGTAATAGACTCCATATTAGCTTAACCAGTTAAAATTCTGTCATTTATTATCTTCATGTCATTTCAAACCCGTAATACCTTTGTTTATCTTTGGAACACAAATGAAGATACTTGCAACACAACTGAAATGTAGTAAAACACCAGTAAAACAGTCCATGTGACATTAGTGGCTCAAGTTTTGAATACGCCAAATACGTTAAAAACGGTTATTTTTGTTTAAGCTATTCTCGTAGTGTGCCAAAACCGATGTCACATGGACTGTTTTACATATCTGGATCATGATGGAAGGTCAGATGGCTCTCTGATATCATCAAAAATATCTTAATCAGTGTTCTGAAGATGAACGAAGGTCTTAAGGGTTTGGAACGACCTGAGGGTGAGTAATTAATGACAGATTTTTCATTTCTGGGTGAACTAACCTCTTAATCCAGTTAAAGGACCAGCCGAAACCAGCATAAACTAGCAAAGGACCATCTTAAACCAGCTTCAAAACCTACCTAACCAGCATAAGCTGTTTTTTTCCAGCAGGGATGACCGACAGATACAGAAAAACCATTTGGGATTGCTGAGTTTATATTGGTATATCTTTAGAGGGAAGAGTTTTGGAAAGAGGACGTGTAGTTAGCAGCACACTCAGCAATGTCTGGGATCTTGCTAGCAACATGAACACTTTATACCAGTACACCGTTTCAACGGACACTTCAATTCAAGGGGGTTCAGTAAGAATCAAAGCACTGCACTACAAATTTAAAGCCAACTCCTAAGCTAAATCCCTCAGCGCTGAGGCTTGTTACCGCCACCGCGGTAAACGAACGAACGCACGCAAGTCCAACGAAACCACATGCTAACAATGTACTAGCAGGTGCATTAGCACACAGTAAGGGGCAGGCCTCATATTGCACCTATAAGTGGCTTGACCTGAGCTCGCCCACAGACGCAGGTGAGCAGACAGCAGTTATGTCACCCTCCAGCTGGCAAAGGTCCCGTCAGGCCCGCCGCCGGTGCTCGCCAGGAGGCTGATGGGATTACAGAGAGCCGGCTGAGCCCGGCACTGTCTGGATGACTGGGCCCCGGCGCTGAGAGTGATTGTGGGCCGGCTGTGACTCACAGGTGAGGCTTGTTTTAAAACCATGGCAACTCCAGCGGGATCACAGCCATCGCTCGCAGGTAGGGAGTGTTTTGTGTGCACAGTTGAGTAACAACCGATCACACACACACACACACTTGTGCACGCCCTGGTACACCCATGCGTTGAGTCACAGAGCATGTTCTAGCTTTCCTGTGACACTTCAGCAGATGTTTAACATCCCACCACTTATGTTTACCCCTCTTATCTTTTCCCGCTCTTTCTCACACAGAGCACTCATCAATCAATACTGCTCTCCTTTTGAATGTTCTTTAGCTGGTTGATTTAACAAGCTATCTGAATAGCGGGTGGATTTGGACGAATGATCCAGCCCTCGAAGAACTGGCACACAACGATCCCGTGTTAAACGATCACCAACAGACAGCTAGCGGACTAATTCAAACCCCTCCCGTGAGGTCTAACCCACTTTAGGTTTCTGAAATGTAAATCTACAGACTGACATAGTAAACTGGAATTCAAATATCTGTCAGAAGGATTAAAAATCGAATGCGTACGTCGTGCCGTATGCTAGTACTTGTAGTCGGTTTCCCATTGCTTTAAGAGTAACACCCCAGATACGGGAGACATCCGCTTGCCCTTGATCAACCAGAATAGTTTCTTTGTCCTCGTTTTAGGTGTTGGACTTCAGGTGGCCTATTTAACGGGCTTAAGTATCTGATGAGAGCTGTAATCCTAGTGGTGTGGTAAGTGTTAACTTTTTTTTAAAGTTACAGATAAAAAACTGCAGCAAAAACCAATTGGGAATCTATTGAAACATTGACGAGGCGCACTTTGACTGAACCTGTTGCAACACACACCAGCATGTCCCCTCCACCCTAAACCCCCTATGCTGGAATGCCTGACACATGCCAATAAACAAACCAATACAGGTTTATGGGAACCAAACCTCAAAATATTATAATATTACGTTTATAAATACAATTTTACTTAAATAAAATTACATAATTAAGTCACTGCATTTAATTTTATATTATATTTAAATGATATTTACGAATTACATAAAATATTTATATTCTTAGACAAAATGCAGAAATAAAACCCGCATGTCAGACATTTACATATATTCAATGTATTACATCAGTCAAAGAGTAAGATTGGCAATCTCTTAGATCGATAGAGTACTGTATTTTTGTGCAAACTAATTAGTGCACTTGCATAATATTTTAAGGTAGACATACATTTGTGAAATATGCCTGAAATATTACTGCATTGCAAATAAAACTGCAAATGCTAAAAAATGCTTTACATTAAATAGGGCTTTGATTCAGGGTTTTGATTATTGTGTATTCATTAGTCAGAAGTAGAAACAAAACTATTTAAAATCGGCACTTCTGTTATCGGGCATTTATACTAATTCTGTATTAGGCTATATGAGTCAAAAAAAGTTGCAATGTAGAACGATAGATAGATAGATAGATATGTGTGGGTGGGTGTGGGAGAGAGAGAGAGAGAGAGAGAGAGAGAGAGACTGTAAAGGGTTATGTTCTTATCGTATCAGATAAGTAAAAAAAAACAATGCAAATCACTTCTGTTCTCATGGTGCGCTTCGTTTAAATGACATGAGCAACACGAACAACAAACTCCCATCAAGTTCATTAACGATAATAAATATAAACGCAAAGCCACTTAAGAGAATCATCTCGTGCAATACAACGAAGAGCGAGGATAACTCATATCTAAAGCATGCACTTTCGTTACACAAGTCTCATTAGATCACCACCTGTGATCAGCAAGTTCTTCCTTCAGTTAAATCAATACACTTTACCTTATAGACATTTTCCGTGATGCGGTGGACCTCGTCGGTGCGAGACATTGTGAAATCTTCTGTTAAAACCATAAACGGTATTTTCCTGAACGTGATGTGTTATCCCAACAGCGTCTGTGTGATGAGGGTCAGCTGCAGATACGCGCTCCGATCCACAGGAGTCTGATCTCTGCTCAGCAGTACCGTGCGGAGGCAAAGGAATGGAGGAGGGGCTTACAGGGGTGGCCCCGCCTCTCGTTCTAACTCGCGCCCTGGAGGTGTGGCTATGCTTCACCTGCACCCGCCTCCTCCAGGATGTGAGTCCCCACTTATCACAGTTAAACATTTTCTGTTGGAAAACATTTTGTCGTTATAATGTATCTTATTGGTGTTATAGCAAAGCTGTTTTCAACATCATTACTCCAGACGTCTTTGTAACTAAATATCTCTACATTTTCAAAATGGACTTTCACTGTTGATCTATGTAATTAAATATATTTTGTATATTAAAATAAATATGATAAATTATAATTTATTTTATTATAATATTTTATTATAATATATATTTTATTGCATTGATAAATAATATTAAAATGCATAGCTGTGAGAGCCACAGTAAAACATTTATAATTAAAGCATTAGAGATAAAACTAGAAACGTATATGGATAAAAATGCCTCCATACATGAACAGAATGTTTACATTAATCACATACTGAGCCTTCGGAAGAGGATTGGCAGTTGTGCATCTGTCAGCAGAGATTCATTTCCTCTCAATTACTGATATTAAGAGCCCCCTGCTGGTCATCGCATGCTAACACACATCTGCTAAGTGCCACGAGACTCTATAGACTATATAAAATAAATAAATAAATAAATAAATATCTTGCAAGTCTAATACATAGATTATAACCCAAAACTCTTAGGATTTGCATACATAAAAAGTAATTGCTATCCCCAAGATTCAATCAAAATAAACGAATCGAAAGATCAAGACTAAGCCAGCTAGTCTGTCAGAAGTTAGCAAAACAGCTAAAAAAACATGCTACCGGCTAATTTAAAGCTGTGGTGGGTTGTAACGAAAACGATACTGGGCTGTGTTGTACCAAATGGATTCCCTTTTTGCATTTGCAAATGAAAATAAAAACCTAGTTTGCTGCCACACAACAGAGCTCACATTTCATAGCTTGTACATTTATTCAGGTTCATTTATTTTTACAAAACCAAATATGAATCGATTCAGGCATATGCTTCAAACAAACTTGCCATTAAAAAATACTGTAAACTTTATAACAACATTTCTATCAACATGGTTTGCCCGTTTATTGTTCATACAATGTTCTTTTAAACATAAATAATTGTAAATGTGAAAAAAATATAATTGCAGTAAAATAACATAGCCAATTGCAATAAATACATTTGAATAACAAGACATTTCCATTACTTTTATGTAGACATTTCATTGATTTCCATTATTTCAAGTCTTAAAAAAAAGCAAAAATGTAAAATTCCCTGATATTTCCAAGTTTTCCATGACCATGGGAACTCTGATTCTGATGTATGCCTATTAAATGTGCTATGAAAGCCTTTTTTTCTGCCAATTACATTTCCCAAGCTCTTCCTTTTATTCAAAACAAAGTGATGAGCCAGGTTGCAGGATCAAACGCTACGCTGCCAGCATCTCTCGCTCCGGCTTGACTTGCGCCTCTTTTCTTCCTGCAAAGACACAGAGCACAAAGCGAGAGACAGAAAACAATCAAAAGCCAAATAAGAGAGCCATGTCATTATTTCACACAGTGCTGTGTTTGACAGTAGTAAAACAACACCTGTTTCCCTCGTAGGCAACGCTGGCAATGGATCTGTGGGTAAATCTGGAAGGGTTATGTCTTCTCCCTGTCCAGGATGAAGAGATAGCGGCTTTAGATCAGACACAAGCTATGCACAACCGGCGAGCGATGATAAAGACAGGATGACAGGTAAAGGTCTCCACACCTGAGTGATGGCCTCCAGCTCTGCTAACACAGCGTCCTCATCCTCCGCTGTAAGAAAACCTGCCAGCAGCTCATCAATTTGCTTTAAGGGAAGACAATTCAATAAGCAGTTAGACATTCAAAGCAATGAAAAACAGAAAGAAAGAGCAATATGGACAGTGTCTTTGGTGGCTTTCCCAAAATTAATGTAAGCCTAAGAACAATGGCATGCGAAAGTTTAGGCACCCTTTGCATAATCTGTGAATAATTTGATCAAAATAAGTGATGTTCTTTTTTGTTGTTTGTTTAATTTAGTGTTGTTCTGGCTCCTGAGTAAGATATTTGACCTATAACATGCTAAATAAAGATCCACAAGACAAAACAATGGCGGAAATTATTAACCTCCTTCAAAGGTTTGCGTAGCTGGATGATCCACCACTGCTTTTTTTTGTTTTGTGACGGTTGTTTATAATTTCCTTGTTTATTCTGAACAGTTAAACTAAGCACTGTTCTTCAGAAAAATCATCCAGGGCCTGTTTTCCAGCATCTTTTGCGTATTTAAACCCTTTCCAACAGTGACTGTATCAGTTTGAGATCCATCTTTTCACACTGAGGGACTCAAAACCAACTATCAGAACAGGTTTAAACATTCACTGATGCTCCAGAAGGAAAGACAATGGATCATGAGCCAGTGGTGAAAACTTTGATTTTGAAGATCAGGGTAAATTCTACTTTTTTTATTCAACTAAATGCATCCTTGCAGGATAAAAGCATTATTTTCTCTCACAAAGAAAGATTATATGCTCTTTCCTTATAGAAATTCCACTTGGCTTTGTTTCATTGCTTTACAGTATGTAATGCAACAACTTTTATGCATTTTAGCACTTCTCTGAATGTCAATTGGACTGAGTTTAACCCTCATAACCTTCTGATACTCAATGGCCTCCTGCGTCTCCTCCAGTATTCTCTCCACCTCCTCAATAGACATGACCTGATAAAGAAATAATGATCAATCCGAGTCAACAACAGTCCAATAAACAACTTTTTATATATTCATAACACTGTCGACCCTTCCCTAACCTCCACCCCCATTTGGTTACAGTTGCTCACTGAGACGAACCCTACAGAACGTCCCACAGTAATGAATCAGTCAACAGATTCCAGTAAAACGTGTTCATATAAAGCAGTAGAAATAGATATTATTCTTACATGAGCTGGAATGGTTTAGAATGTCAGTGATCTTACTCAGATACACTCATGTATATTTGGATCTTTATAGATCTTATATAAGCAGCAAACGCTTGTCTGTTAATATAATGGACAGAAACAGGTACTAGAGTAGTTACAATTTAAAAATGGGACTTAGAGAAGGGGCGGGGGATTTGGAGGGGTCATGGCGACTACAAGACAAAGACAGGTCTGCTGTAATCTAAGAGTTTTACGTTTAAGCCTTTAATCCTACAACAATGTCCCAACAGTTCTCAAAACATGCTGCTACTAACTAAACCGCCCACCGCACACCACCAAACAGACCAGTGAATCATCTTGGCTCCTAATAAGAGCGCTTAACACCACCGATAATTGATTACTAAGCTGTTGCAGGTGCATACACTTGTTACAATACAGAAACTAGTTTCAGTCTCTACAGACGTACCTCGTGCATTTGCTTGAGACAGTCATTCCCAGCTTTTAAACCCTCGATGACCTTTATTTCAATCTGAGTGAATTCAATATCTTGAACCTGAACGAGACATAATCAAAGAGTCAGTAATATTGCTCATGATTTGTGTAATGGCAGTTTCTTTAGTGTCACATGATACTTTATATTTTTCTAATATGCGTATTTGGTGCTTAATTATTAATAACGGTCCTTATTATTAACAAAGTTGTTTTTGCTGCTTGATATTTATATGGAAATTGTAATACGTGTATTTTTTCAGATTCTTTGATTAATAAACAGTTATTTTAGTAATACTATAAACGTTTTTGGTCACTTTTGAATAAATTAATGCATCCTTGCTTGATAAAAATTGTTATTATTATTATTATTTTTATTATTTCTAACCCCAAACAACTGAAGGGTTGAGCATTACAGCTTCCATAAACATATTAAACAGCAAAAACTGATTTTAGCATTAATAATAATAAGTAGTAGACAACTTTTTTGCTTATTGCTCATTAGCATGCATATTACTAGAATATTAGCCATTTATTAGTGTTATTAATGTTAATGAATAATTATTCTACATCATTAATCCTACCCAATACCCAAACTTAAGTATTACAACTATTAATAAGCAGCAAATAAAGAATTTCTTGAGGGAAAAGTCGGATTCAACAGTGAAAGTGTTACCGAATCAAACTATATAGTAGTGTGTATCAAATTTAATATGTTTCAATAAAACCAAATACTATAATCTAACCCACCATGCGCTCCAGGTTGGCTATCTGGATGTCGGTCTTGTCCAGCAGCTGATCTTGGTAGCGTTTCTTTTTGAGCAGCAGAAGAGCTCGTCTGTGAAATGCATGAATCACACGTGTTAATGATTCTGTTAAACCCATGTACGATGCAGATGGCACCACGTCAGCACAATAAAGGAACCGACTCTGGGTGACGGCTATCATGAACGCTAGCATTGCATAATGAGTGCACTTGTATGAGTGCGATCTGAAATGCCTTACTCCTTCTTGCCATCCTTCAGGAGCTGCTTGGCCAGACGTCTCTCTTTCTCCAGCTGTAATGTGATTTTCTTCTGATATTGTTTCAGTTTATCTCGCTGCTGTTTCAGCTGCTGTGATCCGGTGACGGGATGCAATGCAGAAACATGACAGTTCACTTATAGAAGCACTTCTTGTTCATAAAAGCGTCAGTTCTTGACTAAGATGAACAAGTAGCTGTCAGAACATGATATCACAGTCCAGACATTGATCACTCACTTGAAGAACTGTTCCTGAGCTCTGATAAATGAGACAACAGACTCTGCTCCAAGAGACAGAATATAGTCTATTCTGTGGGAATTGAAGACCCCCCCATTGTGCAACCCCTTAAGGTTATTTCTGTTTGTTTTGTATAATTTTGACAACGTTAACTTTTCTAATTAACCTGAATACAGATATATTAAAAAAACACAGCTCATTTGGTGACTGCAAAAGAGGATTTAATTTTTTTGAGCATTTTAATATAATTTAATATTAAATTACTAATACTGTAAATATTTCATTTTATTTTTATGAATAACTGTTTTGTTATTTTTAGTTAACATACTATTACTATTTATTTAATGTAAAGGTTTTTATATGAAATAGTTTGCATTTTGTGTTTCGTCCAGCTTTAATGTAGAGAATTTATCTGGCATGATAAATACTGTAAACAATGTATTTAAATAATAAAATAAAAGTCATTTTGTTGTTTTGCATTCTAATTTAATTTTGAGTGCAAATATACTAATACTGTTAATCATTATAGCTATAAAGCTTTTTACATTAAATATTTTTTTTATGTTTCATCTTAATTTAGATTTTTTTTAAGCATTAGAATTTTAAGAATTTAGACATTATACATACTGTAAAAAATATATTAGAAAAATTATTACACAAGATATATAGTGAAAAAATATATTAAAATACTTCATAATTTAATATTAATTTGGTGCATTGTTTTTTATTAAATTTAGAGTTACTTTCCTTAGATAGGATATTATACATCATATCTAATCAGACATTTCATTACTAATTTAATAAATTTTAATACTTTTAATTTGACCCGCTTGTAAATTTGTCGAGGCTCCTTGTTTAAGAAGCATTGGCCTATATAGAATAATAGTTTATTTTGTATAGTATTATAAAACAAAAAGTAAATTGTACATTAAATACAAATAGGATCATATTTTTACTTTTCAGTTCCTATTCTATGCAACAGATAAGCTTTAATCTATAGTAGATGTGGTTATATTCCATTCTGCTCAACACTGTTTAAAAATTATGTTCCTATTCCACAAAACACATACCATCCTAGAACCAGACTGTGTTCTATATCTGTTCTACTCAGTTCTGTTGTGTTCTGCTGTTCTGTGTTGAGTAAAGTAGGACAGCTGATCTAATCCGTTCGTCAGCATGGCTGCATTGATTTCAGACGCACTACAGTATGTTGCTCTATGTATCTACACGAGTGTATGTAATGCCACAAACCACTCACGCGTGCGCGCGCGTGTGAGCGCGACGCTCAGTGATTGATTGATTGATTATTCTTACCAATATCGCCCTGTCCTGATCTGTCACGCGACTGGTGACTCGTCCCTGCCTGCCGAAAACATTTCCCATTGCGCATAAACCACATTCCCGCCTTACTGCTAATATCACATCTCATACGAAACACCAGCTGCTCTTTCCCTCATAACGCACAGAAAAGATGAGCTCCGGTGTGTCAAGTGTAGCGCGAGGATGGCGTGTTTCATTCAGTTAAGCGCATTTAGACACTGTAGACGCAGCTGCGCCCTCTGCTGATACAGCGGGAATACTGTAATAATCGCACTATTTGCCGCCCCCTGGCGTACTTTTTGTGGACGAGTTTATGAAACGTTACCTGTTTCCAAATGAACTGACCTCTTCGGTGACAATCAAATCACAGGAAACACGATGGAGCACTCATACATCTGAACAACGTCTCCAAGATGAAGGAACGAAACTACCTGGAAAGCTACAGTACTGTTCAAAGTTTTAGATACTCGTGTAAAGATGCTGTAAAATGAGGATGCTTTCAAAAAATAACGCCATAATGACTCCAGACAGACTGATGATGATCAGATCAGATCTCTGTGTGGAGCACTGGCTGTTGTCAGACAATAATCTCACTGCATTATT
>JAUCNO010001097.1:0-12050 GCA_032353835.1 Enteromius viviparus | reverse complement strand
GCATCCTGCTGGTCAAAGACAGCCTCACACACTGACATCCACGACTGATCATGAAGTATCTCTAACCTCCCAGAGCACAAGTGAGGTCCATTAATGAGTCTGGAAGGTTTATGACCTGTTTGTATTAAGTACAGGAACCACAGTACACAAATAAAGCTAATTACCATTCATAAAAATACAATAAATTACAGAATTCAACAAAACTAAAGTTTTCCAAACAAAACAATAATTCATCACATTTTCAAAGACAAGTTAAATGATTTACCTGAACAGATGACACCAGCATCAAGATTGTGAGTACATGCATGTTTGCTCCACCCTGTTGAACCACAGTTCTTCAGTTTGGACTCTGACCCAGTACATAAAACAAGAAACATCCAGATTGGTCCTGATCCTGGTCCAAAATAAGCACCACCCAGAGCATCTACAGGTTCTCCACAGTCCAGTTCTCTACACACCACTGCAGCATCAGCCATATCCCAACCAAGATCACAAACTGTTCCCCACTGACCTCTGTGAAGAACCTCCACTCGACCAGCACAGCGACTGTTACCACCAACCAACCTTACATTTTTTTTTTCTGAGAAAAGAATGGAGATAAAATGGTGTGTTTATCTATAAGCCTCCTAGATCTCTAGAATCAATACAATACATACAGTCAAATTTGCAAAACACACCGGATCAATAGATTTAAACACTGAATATTCAATTTCTAGTAACTACATGCTTGTGTTGGTTTATGTGATCTATGATTAAAATTTTTCATCAAAATTTGACTGTATGCATTGTTGAATACTAAATATGTGGTTCACTTTCTTAGGTTTACTCAATGCTATGATGTAATATTGTATATGTGGGAACAACTTTTGTTGTGATCAACGTCTGAAGCCCTATACTATCCCATCAATCTGATTAAACCAAATAGCGCTTGGCACCACCTGATGCATGTATGCACCTTGTGTACTTGTGTGCCATGCACTATTTTGTAGAGAGTTTGGCTGTATTGAGAAACATTGACTAGCATTAGATTGAGTTGTTACATTAAGACCCCCTTAGATACTGTGCTTCTCAGCCTTCTAGGGACAGCCCAAGGGATTTGCAAACATGCTGCCGCTTCACTGCAAAAAAAGATTGTTTGTCCTGTTTCCAGTTAAAATATCTAAAGATTCTGAAATCAAGAAGAATTGCCTAGACAAGAAACAATTACTATCTTGTTTTTAGAAGAAACGGGCTCAAATTAAGTAACTTTTTGCTTAGAACAAGCAAAATAATCTGCCAATGGGATAAGCATAATATTCTTATTTCAAACAGAAAACAAGATTATTTTGCTTACCCCATTGGCAGATTATTTTGCTTGTTTCAAGTAAAAACTCACTTAATTTTAGCTTGTTTTTTCTGACAACAAGACAGTAATTGTTTTTTGTCTAGAAAATTCTTCTTGATTTCAGAATGTTTAGATATTTTGGCTGGAAAGAAGGCAAAAAATCTTGTCTTAGAAAGCATTTTTTGCAGTGAAATCATAAAAAAAAGGAAGGAATGCAGGTGTGAGAGTCACATGTTCCTTGAAGGCTTGTTTCTACTCTCTTTTATCAATAACAGGAGTGAATCAATGTAGTCCGGTACTGCTGGAGTAATCCACTTTACTGCTGGACCTGACCTCTGCTCTGACCCCTCATTGAGCAGACTTAAGTCCTCTTCCCCACAGACATCCTGACTGAGGTATCGGCTCTTACTCTAATCACTGTCATGCTCACCGTTTGCCTCTTAATGTGTAGCTCCTCGAAGATTATAGCTAGAGTAAGGCAATTCACTGATACTTCAATTCATTTCTCAATTGAAATCAGAGATACTATTTAGAGATATTATTTAGAGAGTAGAATGACAATATAAACAGATTTGCCAACTTTCTTGGATTTTTTTTTCTTGACTTGCATGCTCGGAGAAACGGGGTCATTCCTGGTATCCGGTAACATTTTGGCTTGAAAAAAATAAAAGAAAATGTTTTTCATGTTTTAACATTCTACCAAAATAGAGACATGTTTAAATATATGGCACACATACTTGCCAAGCTCGGTATTCTATTAGAATTTCCTCCCTATTAGTTTCACATTCTATAAACACCAAACAGGGTGGAAAATGTTAAGCTAAAGAGCTAGCTGTAGATTTTTCAGTGATCAACATTTAGCTCTCCAACCTTCTACAGATAAAAAAAAATGTTTATAGTGATGTCAGATGTTTTTTTGTGTTTTTTGATTGGACAAACATTCTCCATAATATAGCCTAACAGGGTGTAACTTTAAGAGTGGGATAAGCAGGGGAAAAAAGGGTAGGAGTGAGAGGTGACCATTTGTATAGTTAAATTCCAGCAGGAACAAATAAACAATACCACTTCTTGAAAATGACCTCAGGAAGTACATCCTAACAGGGTGGAAAATTAGTTTAGGGACACAGTTAATGAAGAAAATTGTGCAATAATAATATATATATAATTTCAGCAATTTCGTATGAATATGTGACAGAAAAGTCACTGTATAACAGGAATGACCCAACTAGTCTAATTAATAGATAGAAAGACTGAATCAGGTCACTTAGTTGATTCAGAAAATAAAGACTCAGGATTGAAATGTTTATAATTATTAGAGTCACTAAATGATTTCCCCCAATTTGTTCCAACACACCAGTATTTTCAGAACCATAATGTAATTTTTTTAGCTCTTTGTTGGTTGATGTTGAATCTAAAATATACATTTATTGAAATATATACTGGCTATATCACTTTTAGTATTATTTACTACTTAGTATCAGTTATAAAACAAATAAAAACACACATTCTTATTTGATTATGCCTAAATATATACTTACTAAAGTTAATATATTATATTCACTATATGCATTTATCAGATTGCATTGTTTTTTATTACAACATATGTTTATTGACAAAATGCAAATAGCATGAACTATTTCTTTCACAGCGTTTGTTAGTTATACACATGTTCAAGCAAGGTTGAGGATTTGGACTAATGAAGAAAAGTGTGTCACAGAAGTGTAAAAAGACCTGAGATCCCCTTTCAATACCCCAGTGACATCATGAAAAAGGCACTTAGATCTTATTTGTATGGTATTGCACACCCAATGACTGTATTACAGGTCAAGACCAAATATAAGGCATCTGCAGATCTTTATTATACATGCAGCCTGAGAGATGCAGAGATTCAGAGATGAAGAGCGAGTTTAGTGACACAGAGAGAACGGCTGTTTACATCCGTTAAGCCAGCGGACTGTCTAATTTAAATGACCAGGGCTCTGTAATCAGCTTTTCAAACTGGCATGCACCACGAAACGCAGTCACTGAACCCTGATAATCTCCTAAGAGTTTTCCAAAGCTCCCGCCCCTCTAACCTCACAAACTCACCTTTTAAAAAACTAATCCAGGACGGTGTCAGTCAATGAAGTAGTCACTGATCAAAGGGGCAGTCATGTGAAAACACAGTAACTTACCACAGCTGTGGCTGTGCCCGCTCCTAGTGACGCCCAACTCATGATCAGGGTCAGTACGCCACACACCAGAATACTGAAATGAGAGAAACAGAGGAAATAACAGCGAGGTTAAACATGCAATTAAAACCTTGCAAATGTTTTGGTCAGCAAAATCTTTCCGAAAGAAGTCTCTAATGCTTACCAAGGTTAGAATTTCGTAAAAACAGTTCTCTCATGACAACTCAGCAGTGTCTATTACAAGGTTAATGCGTTAGGTCTTGGCAGAATAGATCGGCAACACTGCTGCAGCATAGCAAGTACCTTCTACTGCCAATACATCCCCAACACACTGCCATGAGAATGTATGAAATACTGTAAAATGAATAAGCCCATACATAACCACCTTGTAACAGATTTATAGAGGTGGAGCTGGGGAAGGTGGAGGGTGACATGCGATGATGATGTCATTTTGTCACGCCATGTTAGATCCATCAGACTGTGTCATCTAGAGTTGCATGCCAGAACTTATGTATTAAAATTGTGAAATGCTATTAGAATTTAAAGTAATAGATTTGAATATGTATCAAAAAGTCTATTTCTGTGACGCAAAAAACACAGGTCACATGATTCTTCAGAAATCATTCTACTGATTTGCCGTTCAAGAAAAATTTCTTATTATTCGCAATATTGAAAAAAGGCCATTTTGCATAAATAGATGTGTGATACACTTTGGTTCACAATTCTTAAATGAACAGAAAGTTCAAAAGAACAGAATTTTGAAAAATATAAACCTTTACTGTTACTTTTCGATCAATGCGTTTTTGCAGAATAAAATCTCTCAAAATAAAATGATAAAGATATTTGTAACACTTTCTATGAAGTCTGTATTTATAATACATTATAAGGGTAAGGCAGTATAATGACTGCATAATGCATGATCTCACGAATAACCATAAAAACAATTTTAATCCATTGTAATATTTACGTATTTGGGATTGTAACTTATTTATAGCACAAAATGAAACACTGTATTAAATCTACCTTATTTATAATGTACAATATCATATCTTGACATTCTTTATTTAAGATCTGCACAGCACCTTACAACATCTTGTAAATGGTTAAGTGCTGAGTGTTATTTGAGTGTTTCCTGTGAGGCTGATATTGAGGCTAATGTGAGCTAGCTAATACTTTCAACTCAAAGTGAAGTACTGTAACATAAATACAATTTATGAGGCTTATAATGCATTACAATTATGCATTATCTATTTTACTGTATAATCCATTGAAATCATGTTCTTTATAAATTATATGTTATAAATGACCATACTCTTACATTAAAAACTGTTCTTATGAATATTCATGAGATGATACAATATATTATAAAGTTATTTATAGTGCATTATGCATTTATTAAAATACAATTTTGATGCATTATAAATTAAAAAGATATTAAAAATCTCTATCTACCTACCTGTCTAAAATGTAGTTTGATGGTACATGTAATTTGACTAATATTTTGATAACTATACCCCGTTAAAACACATAACTTGTGACAGATTTATGTTTTTATGTTTTAAATATGGGTGCATATATGATATACAACTTGTGTACATCTAGACTTTCCAGCAGAATTCTACTACCAACCTATGTTTAAATGATTACAATTATGATCATATTTAACATTTGTTTTTATATATACACATATATAGCATTTGTAATCTAAACTTGCATTTAGAATGTAAGGCTTCAAAACAACTCTTTCGACTGATTCATTAAAAGAATCTTCTCATAAGTATAATTTACTGAGCAAATGAACAATCTTGTATACTCTTTAATAGGAATCATATGAATGACGATGCACACCAGTGAGAAAGTGTTAAAAGACACGAGCATGTGAGCGATCACATGAGCAAATAGGAAGTCATAAGGAGACAGAGATGAATGGAGTAAACGGCTCCCAGGTGGCCATGGAAAATGGAGCCGAGGTTTCCTCGAACAGCCTTTCTCGTCTGAGGATGGTCTTAAAAGCACCAATAAAGCAGATTGGAAGCACGTAATAATTAGTTAAGGGCGAGCACACGCTAGCCTAGCCAGAGAGATCAATAAGCATTAGTGGGGTAAGTGGAGATGGATCTAAAGCAGCTTCCAATAAGGCTAACGGGGAGAGAGACAGAGGATTGAGATGAGAGGAAATGCAGGGCTCGCTGGCGACTGGCTAACCATGGCACTCAGAGTCACTCCACAGAGGTCTGTTTATGTCAGAGGCTGCATTATTTCACAGTGCATTCAAGCTGCTAGGAATAAACAACTTCAAGGCACAATACAAACAGTTACCAACAAGAAAGGGTTATATGCAAGCTAAAAGACAAGCAATATGATAAGTTGCCCCCTTTCTCCATGTGGACATCTTTATTGTTACACAAATGGGTCATACATCTCTTCTGTGAAGGGAATACCCAAAGTCAGACGTCTAACCATACACTTACACTGCGAGCATCCACCGAGACTGCTTGGCCAATCCCAGACATGCTATAAGACAGATGACCAGGTCCAAAATCAGAAGCAGCAGGTATGTTAACCATCTGAAATAAAGCCAATGAAAGCAGAAATAAGTGATCAGATACTATAAAAAATGCAAGCATATTTTTTATTTGTATTGGTATTCTTATTTATTAGCTACTTATTATATAGTTTTGAGTGGAGGATGTTGAAAACTATTTTGCTTAGAGCAAATAAACAAAGGAGATCTAATGTAATTTAAAGCATATAATAAAAATAATGCTCTTTACCATACATCTTAATAGAGACATTATGTTCAATAACATAAGAACAAACAAACAACCTGTCTGCTTTTCCAAGCCAATAATGTTATGCTATTTACATAATTTGAATATTTAAACTGTCTTCTCATTAGATTTTTTTTTTGTGTGTGTTTAAATCAGCTGATTTTAATATTCATCTGCTGTATGTGTGGGAGCACGCTGTCAGTAGGTCTCTAGTAAGTACTTTAAAAGTGAGTGTTTAGAGCACTCAAATTATTCTTACATCTTCCGTTGTATGTTTCCCATCCATACGATTAATAATTCAACAGACCAAATACACATAAGTATTTCATGAGCTCCAGCCTAGTACTGTATGTGAGAACAGATCTGTCCAACAGTTTCATATGAGAAGGTGTTATTATCTGGCAATCAAGCATATCATTTGAGCTCATACTTTTTATGTAGTACGAATGCATAACATTTCAAGAAAAGATTGACAATTCACAGCAGTAGAGCATTGTTGTCTGTTGTTAGTGCATTGAAGCCATGTGTAAAAACAGCTGTTTTACTGTATTTTCTGTACTGCATTGATTCAAGGTCTATGGTTTGGTGTGCTATTGGAATGCCTGGCAAGCCACAATCCGATCAGTAATCCTACACCATGAGGACTTAAAAATGCCCACACATCTTGAGACAGAGAGAGAGAGAGAGAGAGGGAGGGAGAGAAATAAATGGACACAAAGGTGTATGATAAATCATGGAGGGTGTCCAGAGCTTGGGCGATTAGATTTGCCCATGAGTAATGGAGGAAGAGATGCTTGACCATTGCTGCTCAATAGCACAGTCCTTTAGTTGCTTGAAATACTAGCTACTCGTCAATACATGCACTGGAAGTTCATAACATGCAGGTCTACAAATGGAAATGTAATATTCTTGGAGGGCATAAAAATCAATTTAACAAGACTAACAGCTCCAAAAGGGCACAAGTAACCTAGTCCACATGAGATCCAGCAGTAGTGCCAGTAAAGATAAACAAGTAGGCCAAAGCTGGTACCTTCAAGGCAGTGCTCCATTAAAACCAACTTGATTTTGGAAGGGGTAGTAGGGTGAAGGGGGGGGCAGTGCAACCTGTTTGAGAAGTAGGGCCATAATTATAAGATATAGAGCGAGAGTTTAATAAATGGGGCATATACTGTATTTGAGGAGCAGGTCCAAAAGTGTGAAAAAAAGGGTACAGGATTTAAAGAACAGGACTAGTTTTAAAAATAGGGTCACATGTTAAAAGATTAGGGCAAAAAATAGGCTCTAAAGTGAGATGTCTAAAAATATAGGATAGGATCACATGATTAAGGAACAGGCTTCTGAAACATTCAGACTCATCTCTGAGACAGTTTCTGAGTGCAGTAAATAAGGCATCATTACCCCAGCACCCGAAGGCAGCTTACCTGTAGTACTCTATGAATGAAGTTTTCTCTGCGATGGCTGCCAAATCCACTTGCACCTTCCTTGTGTCTGGCATGGCTGTCAGCTGCTGGATAATGTTGTTGGCCATCTGCTGCATGAAGTGCAAGGTTTGGGTATAGTCTCCCCGTGGAGAAAATATCTCATCCAACCGCTCCAGGTGTTCTTTCAGTCCGACCTGCATATTACCCAATGAGTTTCCCACCTGAGGATAGAGACAAGAAAAATGCTGATCACCATTAGAAGGCTAATAATTGCGATCGGGCCCACTGGCGCAGAGAGACGAATTGCTGTTTCCAATTAATTCTCTATGGGAGCAGAAGGCAAGCACAGGGAATCATGGGACGGCCAGAGGAGGAAAGTAAGTGGCGAGAGTGACAGAGAGAAAAAAATGATAATTTAAGGCACTTGATTTCATTCATTATAACAGATATTTTGAATTTGGGTGCCGAAACAAAATTAGACCCAAATGAATTTCGTTACATTAACAGAAAACAACAACACTGAGACATTTCTAAAGATATCTTATTTTGTCTTCCACAGAAAACAAACAAACAAAAGAACAGTGCAAATTCGCGTTTGTTATGAAGGGAATTTCACACGCGAATGAAGCAAGTAAACTCAAAATGTTCAAGCCTCCAACTACACACACGTTCGCGTCTGGTGTGAACGCACTATTAGCAAAGAGGGATTTGAGAAAATGATTTGCACACTGGACAAGAGATACCAAAATTTAATGTAATTTAATTAAGTAATGTAAAAATGTTACTGTTATTTTATTTTGTACAATTCCTTTTTAATTTGAAAACATTGTTAATTTATAGTTGTTAGATTGCACTGTAAACTGTATCTCAGTGGAGAAATACAGATTTCAGCATTATTAGTAATCTGTGTGTGCATATTTCTTGATAACAAGCAAATTAAGTCAAAGCATTTGTTTATCGTATCACAATCATAAATCGCAATCTTGACCTTAATAATCGCAATGCGACATTTTTCCCAAATCATGCAGCCCTACGATCGATTATCAATATTTTTGGAAGGTATAAAGCATATCCTACATGATAGAGCTGCACGATTCTGGACAAACTGAGAATCACTTTTTTGTTTTATTGTCGCAAATAGAGATCTCCCATGATTCTTAAATGAATGCATAAATTACAAAAGTCTGTGAAAACATATTAATAGCTGCAAGCAGTTTAAAGGTGTTTACTTTTTTATTGTTAAAAATGTAAATATATAAAATATATTTAAAATACAATATATTTAATAAACCAATTTTTACCTAAAATTTGAATTTTAGGTAAAGTTTGAATAATTGATTCACGGACTCACTCATAAATACTTCCCTTGACGACCTGGTGATTCATTGTTTTTTGAACGAATCTCTTGAATGAATGATTCAACGAAAAATAAATTTCCAACAGTCACTTGTCACCGCCTAGTGGTGAAACAATGTAAGCACCAATTACTTCTAAAAGGTGGTTTGCTATATTTTGAGCACTACCATAGGCCCCCATGTTTGTATAAGAAGTAGAAGCCTTGATCCAGTATTTTTGTGAAAATATCAATGGTTTTCCTAAACATGGTAAATACTCTCTGTGTCAGCAGTAATGTGAACGCAGATATGAATGTTCCAGTAAGACTTTTTCTAAGATTTTCAGAGATCGAGACAGCGATTTTTTACCAATTAATAAACCAGTTGCAAAATCTGTGTGGGAAACTTTTTTGAACAGACTTGAAATTACTTTGATTTCACCCTTGAGAATTTGCTTCAATGAATTTGTTTTTTTTTTTGCTTAAGATTAAGGAGGGTACTAGAGGGTAATAGCTAAGCATTTTTCTGAAAAAACTAAAAAAAACTTTGATGTATGGCAGGAAGGAAGCTGATTTGTTTTGGCAGACCATTCATTGTTAATCTTAAGGTGGCCTTGAAGGCTCAAAACTTGCCCAGAAAGTAAAAAATAAGTTTTCAGTGAGCTTCATAAGTTCCTGATCTCTGTTTTGACAGATTCACCAAAACTGGCACAGAATCAATAAAGCTTTCAGGTGGATATACAGTTATCCACCTGCCTAGGTTCAGAGTTTTGACTATGAAATATGCTGTGCTTTAAAATGCTACATTCGATGTCAGAGATCTACCCACGTATTGACCTGTCTGTAGAGCTTTTAAAATCTGAATGCTGCACAAGTGCAACCCTGTATTAATGGCATAAAAAAGAAAATTATTTAAATTATGATTTGTTATGAGACAGCAAAAAAGCACATCAACCGGAAAAAAATAATTGTTGAATCCAGCCATCTGACCTTTTCATTCCCTTTTTCAAAGGTCTTTATGCTGCATTTCTGGTAAACTGCTCTCATTCTTGGAAATAATTGTTCACTCTGCTTTCATTACAGCAAATTGCAATATGTGGCTCTTTGGAATAATAGCTCTATAACTCATAATTTCAAGATAGCAGACGTGTAATTAAGAATTATAAAGATTAATACTCAAAAGAACTAACACTCAAACATTAGATTCACATCCCTTGTGGATGGTGTGGACACTGCATGTAATTGACTTAGGAGCATGCGAAATGGCAATCACTACACCCATTTACTCACAGTTGCAACAGCTATTTTCTGGCACGCAACTACAGACGCTTACCTCAGAAACTTCCTCCACACTCTCCCAATCACTTCAACAATCAAGCTTTGCTTTCAGACGCGGTCCTCAATCTTAAGAGAGAAACTTCCACTAAAGCTGAAATTGGATTTATTCAGTTGTAGTGAAGCCAATGACTGTTTGTTGTTTTCACATTCTGAATGTGGTTTGAGCAACAGCAAACAGTTAAAAAGCTGTTATAGACAGCATATTTAGATATGTTCACTCGACCGTGAGGCAATGCAAAGATACACTGGCAGAGAGCGAGTGTGACAGCAGGAAGCTCTCGGAGGCAGTGTATTAGAAGAACAGAGGTTGTCACCACATTGCCAGCAGGTAATGAACATCAGGGCTGCATGAGGAGAAAATGTTCTGCCAGCCTGCCAGACAAATGCTCCGTTTGTCACACTCAACCTGCCATATGCCGAAATACGCCGCCCTCAAATCCAAGACACACTGCTGGAAACACAGTTTGTGGGTTGTTTTAAATAGAGCGGTGCTCATTGCATAGATGGTGATGTTCAGACGTTTGAACGGGAAAGGAACGATCTTAGTCACTTAATCCACATCGATTATAACAAAAACACTGCCTTTTTTTGGTATTAAAAATGAAGTCTGCCCAGTATTAGCATACTTCTACAGCTAAGCGTGCTTTGATAATGGCTTTAAACCCTATGTTCAGAATAAAATACAGCACCTGCTGACTATTTGCTGAAAACAGCACATCATATAATTGTCAATAATCAATAAATATTCCTATATGTATGACCTTGCTTTTATATTTTCCACATCTTTGTTGACTTCAAAATACTGAATCCTTTTTATCAATATGCAACAATAAAACAATGTATTGTATTATAACCAATTTCAAAATCAAAATCAAAATTATGACATGGTTGACCCCAAACTACAATACTAATTTTAAAAATATTAAATATAATATTGTCATTTTAGAGTTTTACAGTTCAAATAAGCAAGCTAAACAATAAACTATTTTTTTACATAACATTTCAGCCATTAGTTAAAATTATGAATATGTTATTTGATTATAATTCTAGACACCTTATTATTCTAATTGTTTACATTTTGTGAATGCACATCTGCATTTATTGACACAAAATGGGCATAAACACCATGCTGTCACATTGAAACATGCAGCACTGATATTTATTTTATTAAGTTATAATCTTTTGAAGTTTAACCCCCAAATGTATGTCCCCTTCAAATTAATGTCCCCTCTAATTATTTATGTATTTAGATTTTTTAATCACCCTAAATGTAAAGAAATGTAGAAATGTAGGGACCCTGGAAATAAATAGCAAATATTTATAACTACTGCAAACTACTTTATGAATAAGGCATAATGAGATGGCATAATATCTGCTTTGAACAGATATATACTGTATACTGTTGTTTCTCATCAGAAAATCTTTGATTTAATAAAACTAAATAGTACATTTTATGACATAATTTGAATTTTAGGTAACACTTCAGAATAGGGGGTCAGAATAATGTATTAGTTAAGCATTAACTAATGGTTAATTTGTTCACAAGTTGAGCAAACACACACTAGTAATTAATGATTAACTTAACATTTTAATCATTGGCCCAGTTTCACAAACTGGGCTTAGCTTAAGCCAGGACTAGGCATTAGTTAAATAAAGATATTTAAGCAACTTTTACAAAAATGCCTTATAAGA
>JAUCNO010001095.1:0-19916 GCA_032353835.1 Enteromius viviparus | reverse complement strand
TCCCCCTCTAAAAATTGCTTGTGAGAAATTTTATGTATATTGTCCCCCCCTACTGTAAAATGGGATTTACGCCCATGCTCCAACCCTGATAAAACTGATTAGCTCAGGTGTGTTTGATTAGGGTTAGAGAGAAACTCTGCAGTGCATCGGACCTCCAGGGTAAGATTTGAGGAACCCTGCTCTAAAGTATCAGTTTAAAGTAGAAAGATCTTATGGATTCATTTTTATTTATTTATTTTGTACAAATAGACAACTTTTTGCTTCAGAAGACATTGGATTCATTGGATTACTTGTAAATTACTGTAATTGTACTGTACTGTTTCTATCTGTTTGTACTCTTGTTCTGACGGCACCCATTTACTGCAGAGGATTCACTGTTGAGCAAATGATCTAACAATTGTTTAAACTGAAATATTGTTATGTTTAAAGTGTGATCATTTTACTTTTGATGGATATAACTATTTTGTTCTGTTTTTGATGGCAACTTTACATATATACATGTATTTAGACATAATTATTAGGGCCTGGAATAAAGTTTGTGTGTAATAAAATGCTAAATATTACGATATTTAAGTACGGATCATGTGCACAAAATCACATTGTCTTTATCCGAGTTGGTTAAGAATAATGAAGTTTGTATGTTGCCTGCAAAGCTGTGATAATCGTCTGACAAGTATGCGTGAAGTGCCTCCTAGTGGTTCAACTAAAGCCTGTCATAAATTACTCCAGGAATTGACAGTGTTTTTGTCATCTCTGTTGATCTCAAGCTGTGCTCATGAAAGACAGATGTAATTCTTGTCAAAATTAATAAACGTACTTATGCATTATAGCTGCTTGTTTATTATGTTAAAGGTTTGTTTGCGCTTTTATTTCTGTCTATTAATTTTTTTTTTTTCATATTCATTTTAATACATATTAATTTTGTCTATTAAATGTGTAGTAGTAATATTTGTAATTTTTTAAAAGGATAAATATAATTTGCGACCATAATAATAAATAACAGCTAATAGCTAAAGGATGGAAATAACGTCTTTGCAGCTTTGCAAAATTACTACATAATTGTTAAATTACATTTCCTGCAAATGTTCCAAGCTTATTCAAGTTTAAATGTTGCTATTTCGTATAATAATCTTTTCTTTTTTTTTTTTTGCTAAGATCTATGAATCAGGTCTTTTTTGGAGGTTAGGAGTTTATATGACAGATCTGTAAAAAAATTGTAAAATCTATAGTTAAAAACTGGCAGCTGTGGTTCCCAGAATAAATGTGGTTGCAACGTTTTAGGATTTGCAGTTTTAAATTCAATTTTAGTACAGTTCAGAACTATTATTTCATTAACTAATATGATGATAATATGCCAGTCTGTTAAAGTACTGAAATCTGTTTTGTATCTTTGAAATACACTGATAAGCCCCTAATGCAGAGGGTGATGAGATAGGCACATGATGAACCCAAGCCCATCACAAGTAGCTTTTAATTAGGAACGAAAACAGAAGGTGCTCAGTGTCATTCACACAAACACTAAACGCCATCATGGTCAGACTCATTAAACTCAAATATGCAATAAACATTAATTTAACAACATTACATGTAACATACAACCCTAATAAACATCACTGATAAGAAAACACTAAGAGGAAACAGAATTATTTCAAACTCAAAATCTGAAATACAATGCAAGGAATTCTGGGAATGTCAGTTTACGTTTTTTTCACCTGTAAAGTTTTTTTCCCATAGCATTTTCACAGTTTTTTACTCACATTTTTTACACTTCTGAGGAAGCCTGAGCATTTACAAGCCTTTATACGGCAGAGATACAGTTAATACAACAAGCCTAATCAAAAGATAATAGTGGATGGACTTTTTTACTGAATAAAATGTTAAGAAGTCATGTCAAAAAGAACAATTTAAAGTTAAAATACTCCAATGTTTGCACGCACCTTCAAGATGCTAACTGATGAACTGGAGTCGTGTGGAAATCTTGTGGATTATTGTGATGTTTTTAATCAGCTGTTTGAACTCAATCTGACGGCACCCAGTCACTGCCAGAGGATCTATTGGTGAGCAAGTCACGCAAATTTCCCATGAGCAGTACATTTTCAGCTCTTTTCATTGTTGGGTGAACTATTCCTTTAAAAAAAATAGCAAAATAGTTTAAAAGTGAACAAACGTAATTTGAGATGTTTGTTAGTATTTAAAGCACTTTACAGTCTCTTCACATGAAAAGTGAATGAATGAAAAAAGAAGGAATAAGGAAATTCTAAAGAGAGGATGATGAACAGATAGTGAAGTCAGGAAAATAAGAGAGAGACGGAAGGAAGGAACAAAATGATATGTTGACAGGATATAAGAATGTGACAGATAGAAAATGGCACAATAAATGACAGAGGGGCAGATTGAAGCATAAACACTAATGGAGATGTATAGGAAGTCTCTGGTTCTCTCTCTCATTGCTTTCTGACTGCAAAGTTAGCAGATGCCCACGGCTGGCTGTGGCTCTCTTGATGCTTGTAAAGGAGGCTCGACCCATCTGTACTGTGTATAAGCACAAGCAACAATCAATCCTGTACAGACCAAAATCAGCTTTGGGTTTAGGAACACCAGCAGAGCAATGAGAATTAATGTTATTTTTGACTGGTGCAAGAGCAGTAATTAACCGTGTTACCAAACACACGCTGTGACGGATCTCTCCCTGTACAACCAGAACGGCTGTAATGTAAATGTAATGCTGAGAACAAAGAAGAGCTTTTATATAGCAGTTTACAAAACAAGGACGTAATATCGAGTAACTTACATTAATGCTACACACATTCAAACTATATAAAGCAATCAGAGAATATGCGATTTCAGCCAGTCACTATAAAAGCCCTATATACAATAAAAATAGGTTGAGTGGCTAATCCAGTGACTTACCCTTAAAAGCAGTTACTTTTTGCCACCTACTGGTGAAAAGAGAAAGGCCTACACAGCAAGGAAAGGTCACTAAAACGTCAGCCAATCAAACAGCTTTGCACATGCTGTTTTAATAATATCATGCAGTACAGTCCACACCTGCATGTGGTTTTCAGTTTTCTGTTTTTCACACATATTCCACCTTCCTCTTTCTTTAACTCGCCAAGCAGATCTTTCACCACTTATCAACAGAAATTGCATTGCTGGGGACCATACAAATGATAATATGCTAACGTAGCTTGTCCAAACCACACCAGGGAGTGAAGGTGCCCCTGTGCCCACGTTTTGGTCAGCCAAGCCAGGGGAAGAGGAGGCGGCACTGAACCTGGCTCCAGTGCTTTGAGGCGTGACATCCAGCCGAGGTTCAATCTGCCTGCACTGCAAAATGATGCAGTACAACTAAACCCCAGACACAGAAGACATGTTCCAAATCACTTCCCTTCTGTGTACTGCCTGAAATCCTGCTTTATAAGATACTTAACAAGAATGGAATCGCAAATCTGTAAATGGTCCTGTTTTTAATGCAATGGAACAGACACACATGCAGTTAAAAACAACAACAAAGTACATGCATTTACGCGACATTGAAGCTAGTAAAGGCGTCACTTGATTTTCTCTATGTTGATTGGTTGACTAAACATGATTAGATGCTCATACTGAGAGTATGATATGTATATGAGTGTGTAAGAGAGAATTTGGGAGGGCTGGCCCTGGAGAGGCTTCAGGAAGGGGAGTGCGAGGCGCTGTTGCGGCGACACTCTACAGGAAGCTATCATCGTGGTGGAGTGCCAGGGCCATCTCCGCAGATGGTCTCTATGACATTATCACGTCATCTTCCTCGCCTGACAGAAACAAAAAAACGACCGCTTTCTTAAGATCCGTTGGAGTCACGGTCTTTCTAATTATGTGTAGTTTGCACCCTTAAAATGCTCTTTTCAAAATTCCACCCATCAGTCTGTAAAGCTAATTTAGCTAATTATAGAAAAACAAACATCAGTGCTAACAGGGAACCTCTTAGACACCCATACCACATTTAGCAGGGTATAAAGATGATGATATACATTTGTTGTTGTAATGAAATTAAATTCCAGTCCATGTATTCATTACACCATGTTGGTTTTGGTTGTTCTGTTAAGGTCAATATTGGGCTGTATGGACAAGAACGTTTTAAAGCAGTCTCATAAAGCCTGGATATGAATATAGCTAAATTTAAAAAATATATATATTTTTAGACCTGTAAAAGTAAAATACATTTTTTAAATCTTTACATATTTTCATAAAAATTATACATTTTGTAGCTAAAACATTTTTTTTATCAGGCAAAGATTGTGAGTAAAAGGTTTTTTTTTTGCGATTTTTGGTGTCTTTTTAAAGTTTATTTTTAGACTGGTGGAATTGTTATTAAAAGCCTGCTAATGGGTCCTACCGACTCCTCTGATACATCACAGTTGGAAAGCGTTCAAATATGCAGAAGATGCTGGAACACCAAAGAATGTGCAGAAGCTGGAGGATTTTCCTGAAGAACAGCAGGCAGTTGAACTGCTCAAGACCAACAAGGCACTCGTGAACAACTATCAAATAACAGAAAGACCATCCAGGAACGACACTCAGCATAAAGATTCAGGGTCATTTGGGTAGTTTCTGTTGTCATGATGATTTATAAAGAGTAAACCACACTTGATTGATAATAAATGGCTTCAGCCAAACACTAACCATTAGTGAAAGAAAGGTTTTTGTGTTATCATTCATATTCTCTAAAAAACGAATTTCGAATAGATTTTTGAACTAGAAATGTATGCAAATGAGTGCATATTTCATTAAATAATGACTCATTTATAAATTTAAACCTAAATTTTTGAAAACATGTAGTACAAAAAATGTTACCATTGAGAATCACAACTCTATATCCTTAAGATTTTTTTTCTGCAGACCCCTAGTGGTCTGTCTGTGAAGGTTTATCCTATAAATATTCTATATATTTCAAAAAATAATTAACAATACAATTACTTAATTATGTAAAAGGTGAGAAAGTTTCTGAGTGAGAAACAGGTCTTAATTCTGACTGATATTCCAGTACTGCTGTTCTCTCTTATATGTTCTCTCACTATACACTTCGAGGGCCAACATATGAGAACAGTTTAGCGGAATCTTATCAACCCTCCCTCTAATCAGTCAAAGAGGCTAAACATTTTGAATGACCTTCTTGGAAGTTTACCTTTCTTTAATCTGCAACCTGTAGTTTCACATTCCATAGTTCAGCTCGACTCATTCCTCTTCATGTTTCACTCTTCCGCACTGTCAACTGTAGTCCAATTCAATCTTCTCACTTTCTGTCTAAACTCACAATTTCTCCAGGTGACCCGGTCTCTCATTCCGTCTTTTAATTTAGTTTAACAGACAGACACAGATAGTCAGATAGATAGATAGATACACATACAGATGGACGCTAGCAAATTTGTTTTAAACCAGAGCATAATGATGCTGTAAATCTCCCAAAACACACAGAAGCTGACTCAAGAGTGAATTTCATTACATAATTTCATAATGAACACAAAACATGTATACATACTTAGCTACATATTTAAAACCAAAAAGGTCTAGACTATATGATCTTATGCTAAGTGGCCTTTATTTAATCTTCAATTGATTTGTCCTTGCACATTCATCTGATCTGTTAATGAATTCAAAAAAAAATTCAGCTGTAACACTCGATGTGAATATTGTGTTTACTGTATAAAAGAAATAAAAAGTGATCGTTAGTATATGTGAACATGTCTACTTTGAGTGGAGGAATTTAATCTGACCTCTCTCTCTCTCTCTCTCTCTCTCTCTCTCTCTGTGTGTCAGTGTCCTGGCTGCAACTTTTCATGTCCTGAAATGAACAGCTAATCACCATGGTTTTCACTGGCTTATGCTGTGTAATACTTAGCACACAGGCTTTCTTTTGTGTCTGCGAGTTTAAATAATAATAATCATTAAAAAAAGAAAAACATAGATTTAAATATCAGTGTTTTGTGTCTCTAAATAGGAAAAAAATAGATGCACACATAGATTATGCATGAACATATTGTGAGTTCATGAATAGGTGTGTTTGTGTGTCTTTCTTACCTGTCTGTCTTACTGTGTAATTCATTTTACTAATGGAATTGGCTTTAAAATATTTAACAGATCTCAGTTGGTCTAGGTATGTGCGTGATAATGCATGTGGGTTTAGTTACATTTTTCGATCATGGATTAGATCTGTGGACTTGCTTGAGTTTGAGTGATCAGTTACATTTTGTAATAATATTAAAAGTATCCTCTCCTCACATAAGCATATGCATCCGATGTGCATTGTTTGGAGGTAAAGACCAAAATCCAACTCACCTGCCAGTGACTCCATTTCATGTTTTAGAAAGACCTGCGGTCTTCTTTAAAGTGCTAGTGCTATGTTATGAGTTTCACACAGTCACCTTAGTCTCAATCTTTTTTTTTTTTTGTCACAGAATTTGCCTTGTTAACATGAATTTGTTTAATACTTAAATACTTTACCCAACTCGTTGTAAGAATAAATAGATTGGTTTTATAAATTGATTAAACAAATACATTTACATTTATTCATTTAGCAGACGCTTTTATCCAAAGCGACGTACAAGTAGGCTAGATTTAGCTAGATTTTGTTTATTTGATCATGTTTTTGAACTCTATTAAAAGGAATAGTTCACATTTAAAATGAAACATCTTCTGAAAATGTGCTCACCTTCAGGCCACCCAAGATGTAGAGCTTGTTACTTCATCAGAACAGATGTGCATGGAGAAATTTAGGATTACATCACCAATGAATCCCCTGCAGTGAATGGGTGCCATTAGAATGAGAGTCCAAACAGCTGATAAAAAAACATCACAACAATGAGATCAATGCGTGAATGTGCTCTGACTAAAAATGAAATCGACGATTACCTTACAGCCAATGAGAGAGCAATATCCAGGGCAGCTGGATGTTGGAGAAAGAGTTACAAAGGTTTAGAAGGTATGTCATCCGCCATAATCTTTTATTTTTCTTCTTTACGCTGCAAATGACCACAGACCACTTCTCTGTTCCTATGATTTCTGGCTGTCCAGGATGGCATATCAATACGAGCTGTGGCAAGAAGGTTTGCTGTGTCTGTCAGCGTAGTGTCCAGAGCACGGAGGTGCTACCAGGAGACAGGCCAGTACAGGAGACGTGGAGGAGGCAGTAGGAGGTCAACAACCCAGCAGCAGGCCCGCTACCTCCACCTTTCCTTCGAGGAGGAACAGGAGGAGCACTGCCAGAACCTTCCAAATAGACCTCCAGCAGGCCACAAATGTGCATGTGTGTGCTCAAACGGCCAGAAACAGACTCCATGAGGGTGGTATGAGGGTTCGACGTCCACAGGTTGTGCTTACAGCCCAACACTGTGCAGGACGTTTGCCATTTGAACACTAAGATTGGCAAATTGCTACCGGCGCCCTGTGCTCTTCACAGATGAAAGCAGGTTCACACTGAACACGTGACAGACGTGACAAGAGTCTGGAGACTCCATGGAGAATGTTCTGCTGCCTGCAACATCCTCCAGCATGACCGGGTTGGCAGTGGGTCAGTAATGGTGTGGGGTGGGGTGGCATTTCTTTAGAGGGCCACACAGCCTCCATGTGCTTGCCATTAGATACCAAGATGAGATCCTCAGACCCCTTGTGAGACCATATGCCGGTGTGGTTGGCCTTGGGTTCCTCCTATTGTAAGACAATGCTAGACCTCATGTGGCTGGAGTGTGTCAGTAGTTATGGACTGACCCAGCCATTCCCAAGACTTGGGAGAACCCCAGCTGAGAACATCTGGGACATCATGTCTCGCTCCATCCACCAATGCCACGCTGCACCACAGACTGTCCAGGAGTTGGTGGATGCTAAAGTCCAGGTCTGGGAGGAGATCAATCAGGAGACCATCCGCCACCTCATCAGGAGCATACCATTTCATTCAATCAGACCTAGGATGTGTTATTTTAGTGTTCCCTTTATTTTTTGCGCAGTGAATGTACATATTGTAATACTTTTATTACCTGTTTGGACTCTCATTCTGACGGCACCCATTCAGTGCAGAGAATTCATTGATGAGCAAGTGATGCTAAATTTCTCCATATCTGTTCTGATAAACTAACAAACAATTTTACAATCTTAAACATCCTAAGGGGGAAGGCTACATTTTTAGCAATTTTTTTATTTTTGGGTGAACTCTTCCTTTAATTTACATATTTTGCTAGAAGTATACAAAGCTCATCATAACTTGATCTCCTGAGGTTGACAGTCAACATTGTTCTGAATGTTAATCACTTTCTTTCAGTGCTCATTTATTAATTTATGAAGAATTCAGGCTGTGTGTATGTACTTAAATATGCTTAGTCATTGAGTCGCCCAAAGACAGTCCAGGAGTCCAAGTCTCAGCATGACTAGTCGAATGTGAAAAACACTAATCTATGATTAAGCAAGTAAACAATCAATGAGGTCATGTTCTTATTTTACACTCTTTGGTACATGTTGCCCATGTAGGTCTTCATCTAATACCATCGACAGAGAGACACAGAGAGACAGAGCGGTTACATGTCAGTGAGAAAACACCTGGTTGCAACATAACAATGCTAATTGTCCAACCAAACTGCTATTAGTGGTTTGGACAGTCATTACTGTGACTGCAACCATGATTTTGGTATATATGTGAAAACAAAGTTGTCAAAACAAAATGTTGTTTTCAAAGAAAGGGATCCTTTAACCCCCATTAAAGGAACAGTTCACCAAAAAACCAACAAAAAAACCCCCCTAAATTTGGTCATGCATCAAAACATAAAGGAGACATTTTGCAGTGTTTCATATTTCTTTCACAATGTTACTATAAATACGCCGGCTTAATAGTGCCAATTTAGTTCTCAATATATTCTGACTCTTTCAAGCTTGTAATTGCTGATGGATAGTGGCTGTTATTTTGAAGTCCTAAAAGCGTGCATATCCATCCTGAAACTAACCCATCTGTGGGGTTAACACATGAGAGGGGATGGATAGGGCTTTGTAACAAAAAAAAAATTATTTTTTAAATTATAACTTCCGGCAATGGCTGTTTGCACGTTCGTGAGAGAGTCGAGTTCTGGTTTCTTGGCTGACCACAAACTTCATGTATGTTGTAAACTGCATTTGTAGGTAATCTCAGAAGAGAATAGATAAACGAGGATATAGCAATACGAAACGCTGGTGACAAATTCAAAGTCGAAAGCGAGAAGTAAAAAAAAAAAAATGTCTGTGGATTTCACTATAGGAATGAATGCAGCTTACGTCAAAGCCGGAACTCGATTCTCTCAGGAAGTCAGTGATATAATTAAGTGAGATATAATTAGAAATATTTTTGTTACAAAAACCCATCGTTCTGCTTCATGAGACATGTGTTAATTCCCCCGTTAGTTTTATGGTGGATATATAATGCTTTTTGGAGCTTCAAAATAATAGCCACTATCCCACCTGCATTAAACTTGAAAGAGCCAGGACTGATTGATAACAAGTCTGACAGTGTGAAGAAAGTCATATTCACCTAGGATGGCTTGGGCCTGAGTAAATGATGTCATTGGGTGAACTTATCCTTTACTTATGTGTACATATCATAGGAACATGCTATAAATATAATTGTAACAGGAAGAAAGGAATTGTACATTTACTTATTGTGTACAGTAAGTAGCCAGTTGGCACAGATTTGCATTTGTTTTTTTTGGTAATCGAGGAAACTTGTTATGACTATTCTATCACAGAATTTTAAACAGACATTTCAAGCATGTTGGAGTTCACACCATACTGTATGCCAATTAAATTTGCATGTGGACAGTTGAATCTTGGGAACTGTTCCATGCATCTCATTTTCTTTAATTAGTATGATTAGCACAAACACGCCTGAGTTCTTTTGTCAAGATGACAAAAGATGCATAAATCTGTTCTATTGGGAAAAAGAAATGTCTTTGTTTGAGTGTTCCGGGGAAAGGGTTGTCTTTCCAGTGTAACCAAACCATGGTAAAGACCCCTGACAGATATCATAGCTCAGTCTCATGTGTTATGTTGTTGCCATTTATGGTGTACCTCCTTTTTCATGCTGTAGAACTGTAAGAGAACTGCAAGTCAATCTGATGTTAGCAATAGTTTCAATTCCATATCTGCTTGGAAGGTGCTTTTTGTTTGATGCTTAATGACATATAATAAATTCTCTTTATTCAGTATGGCCTCAACTTTTCGTTGACGTTTCAAATGCTGTGGAGAGCAAAGAAGCTGTGTGATTCCAGAAGGGTTTTGTAAAATTATTTGAAAGAATAAATCTTTTCAGTATTTTTATTTTTTATTTTTATTTTTTTTGGTTTTCTATAAAATAAAAAAGAGGAAAAAGGCAGCAAAGAAGAATGTGGTTAAAAGCACAGGCCAATCGTTTGCTCGCCTCTGCTGTCTGCTGCAGTCTGCTGTTCTACCATTGATTCTTCAGCCAAGATCCTGGAGCGATGTGCATTTCCACACAGGTCAGAGAGTGTATGCACAACACATGTTGTCTTTACTTCACTGTAAACATGCTTTGGCTGTAGCAAAAGCGACAGTGTAAAACAGATTTAGAACACCAGCTGCTGGAAAATACATTTAATACAACTCATTTATTTATTTAGCCTATTTTTTGTTGACACTTCTTTTCATTGTTGACATGCATGCATAAGAAGATCATCTAAGTTTAGACTTACAATTGTCATATTTTTTATTCAGATGTGTACCATAAATACACTCTGCATTAAAACCGCTTATTTATAAAAAAAAAAAATACTGAATGCCCCTTTACAGATTTAAATGCTTTAGTTTTGTGTTCGTTTGTTTGTGTTATAGGCAGATTTACAATAACATATGATTAATATAATAATAATTATAGTGGTGTTACAAGATATGATTGAATGCAACAGCACAGTTTGTTTTTACAATGTTGGAAATAATTACAGTGGTGTTACTAAATGTATATTATTTAAATTACTGTATAAGCATTTATTTTATTTATTTTGTTTATTTGCATTTTTTGGCAGATTTACAATAACAGTTTGGCATGTTACTATAGAGGTGTTACATGATGTATATTTATGTACTAAAATAAATAAACAAACACATTGTATCTATTTGTGTATTTATGTATTTGCTTACACTTTATGGCAGATTAACAATTACGACTTGGGGTACAACTGTAATGGTGTTGCCAGATGCATTTATGTACACATAAATGCAATAAATGTTTGCTTTCACAATTATTCTTTGCGTATTTCTTTGTACAAATAAACAAATAAATGAAAGCAGAATCTTTTATTTATTTGTTTGCTTATTTGCATTTTACAATAACAGTTTGGCATATGGTTTAGATGTACATGAAATTAATAAAATAATAGTTTTATTTATTAATGAGTTTTCTTTACCATGAAATAGGCTGCCCTTATTTGAGCCAACACGTTCAGATCACATGACTTGCCAAATGCTTTTGCACATAGAATCGGTCATTATTGCTGGATGCTGATTGCACATTTTCACAGTTGATTTGTTGGCTTTTGTATGATGCTGCATCCACAGCACTAGGTGTCAAAATCCAGGCTGAAAGACATATTGACCAACTCCCAACGTAAAGAAAAAAAACGACACCTTTACAAATGTAATATGCACTCTGAATCTTTGAGGATTTTAAGGCTTGTGGGAAGTGTCATGATTTAAGGCCCGTCGCAAGGCCGAGCAGACAGTGTGCAGTCATGACTGTGCAGAAATTAGAACACCCACACACCTCCCTCCCTCTGTACATTAAGCGGCTGCATGTTGGATGCGTGACTGGGAGCGTTTCCACTTATCCACTGCACAGCGCATATACTGCCAGCTCACCTGCCAGGGCTTCGCTTCTCTCTTTCTTCTTGTAATTCGTCTCTGCAGTTTTCTCCCCTGCGCACATGCCTTTCCCTTTTGTCCTCCAACCTCTTGTCCTAAAAACTCTCATTAATTCTTCTTCTTGAGAGATCGGATCCTTTTTTTGAATACCAAGGGAATGAGTCAGAGATCCCCCTCACTCCGAACACACACACACGGACAAACTCACACAAATGTCAGTTACTACACACAGGAAGTCACGTATCCAGCACGGAGCTGCCTGCAAAAAGCACACACACACACACACACACACACCACCTACTCAGTGGAGTCATGTATTGATATATACATACTCATATACTCTTGTCACACTCTTTTGCTTTATTCCCTGTCTTTTCCTCTCCAATATGTAAACATATTCAAAAGAGTCTGTGTGAAAAAAAACTTCTAGCCCTCTCTGTAGTACTATTACACTTGTGTGTTATAAAAAGCAATACAGCAAAGCTGTAAAATTTTTCCTCCTGTATGTGTTCTCTCTGTCCTTTGGTCTCTTCATGGATAGTCAATCTATCAGCTCCATTGATTCTGTTTATCAGCACTCTAATGGATGGGTGACCACATTAAATATTTACAATGCTTCACAACATCCCAACATCATAGAAAACGTGGACCATATGACTTGTTTTTTTTTTTTCAGTTCTTTTCAGTTATTTGTCAGTTCAGTAATTTGGATTTTCCTTCAAGTCTAACAAGAAACAAGAACACTTATTGAGGTAAAAAAAACAAGCAAAGGGTGTTTTTTATTCTATTGGCATTTTTTTAAACCTTACTATATGCAATTGTTTCCTTATATTATGGATTTTAAAACATATTTATACCAGAAAGCAAAACAAAATACTTTTCATACAGTTGTCACTGTATTACTAATAACTAATTTATTATATATAAAATGATAAAAAACTATATGAAAAAATATTATTACAGTTTAATAATTAATGTTATTTGTTATAAACATTATATATTATAAACATTTTACTGTCAGTGCAAAAAAATATTTTATATATTATATATATGCGTGTGTTTGTGTGTGTATGTGTTTATATATATATATATATATATATATATATATATAAATTTTTTGGCAATCCGCCCCAGCACGCATCAACGTCGCCCTGGAAACCAGCTGCACCCGATCCTCACCCGACGATCAGCCACAGCTGCAGCTCGTCAAGCCAGGGCACAAGAGAGCGCGTCTGTAGAAGCCCAGTTGAGAAGCACTCTCCGCTCTAACCAGACGCGTTTCCTCTTTTCCTACGGACAGCAGCCGTGACTGATCGTCCGACCGCCCCACTGAAACGACACCAAAGGGACCAAGGATCGAGCACTTCTCCACTGTTTCACCTGGTCACCTGAAATTTTCATTTTAATAAAATCCACCCTCCGCGGGTTTTTCCACCACTTCCTTGATTGTGTAATTCCATATCTCGCCACTATATATATATATATATATATATATATATATATAGACGCACAAACTTAATTTTAAAACAAAAATTGTAATGTTGTAAGATCATCAAAATAGTGAGTTATTTATAGAGGTTCAAGAAGTAGTAAATAGATCAGAAGTAAAAATAGTTGATGAACGTGAGTGTTGTAGGAGGAGAAGTGCTTAGGGGTCACATTGTATAATTGTAGGGTGATTCAGAAATGTTACAGCTTGAAATCCATTAGAGATTGACTTAAATCAACAACAACTCTCTCTCTCATGCTTTTGTTTTGTTGCTTTTGTTGCTGTTCCACATATAAAATAATGGTAATCAAACAGTTTGGTTTCAACCAAATAATAACCTGTGTAAACTTTACAAAAGCAATTGTTGGTATTAGTTGTTGAATTGTTTGTATGTGACACAAGTAACAACCTGGTTTTTAGAGAAAATGCATGTTTACAGACGTTATGCTGTTCTGTGTCTAATATAAGCACAGTACATGGTGTAAAGCACGTTTCAGATAAGGTGAACTGTTCACCACACCTGTTTGTTCAGATCTGATTGAGTTCTGTATAGCTGTTAGCCAAGTAAAAGATCCAGAAGAGAAACAAACCGGTAGCACAAACACTAAAGAGCAGTTCCAACTACTAGTGTCAGTATCAACCATTTCAGAAAGTACAGAGAGTCCCAAACCTGGGTCTTATTTACATTCCTAGAATTTTGAAAGCAATAGCCTTATTGCTTTTTTCCAAGAATTGCTCCATGAGGCAGAGATTTACACCAAAAGCATCTCACTGACTCGTTTCCTTGAAGGACACAAGAGGGCAAATAAACATTTGGTTCCTGGGCCTCATATATTATTCTTCACCAACAAGAATCTTCACATAAACACACTATTCCCTCCATTTCATTTTCATTTTCAATGCAATACCAAAGAACATCAGGGAGTGAGTTGTTTTGTTTGTGCATCAAATAAGACAAAGTTGTTTAATTGCAATACCATATTTAAAATCACTAACAATTAAAATAAATAAATTATGCATCAAGGTTTAGCCAATTCAAAAATTTCATAAACATCCTCAGTTTTCATCTGAGTTTTAAAAATATATGAAAAACATTCAGCATACTTAAAGATAATTACAAAAAAATTAAAAGAGTCTGTCTGGCACACTTTATTATATACAATTAAAACAGCAGAAAGGCTGATTTTGATGGCCCAGAGAAACAGGTCCAGAATAGTCCCAGTAAAATACAGGGTGTTCACAAACTTTTGGTCTTGACTATCTTTGTATATGTGTTAAGAGAGAGAGAGAGAGAAAGAGAGAGAGAGAAAGAATGAATGTGTTTGCAATCCGTTTTAGCCTCACTCAGCAAACCAGACTGGGCAGCAGCACTTTTTCACAATTACTCACACACACACACACACACACACACACACACACACACACACACACACCTACAAAACCGGCCAGCCCCCCTTATCATCATTTACTGACTTGAGCCAGTGCTTCAGGGCCTCACCTGATCCTGTTACTTACTTCTGTCACTTCTTAAGATGTGTGTATTATCATCTGCACACACGTCATTAGAACATTTTTCTCAAGAGCAAGGGCAAATAACTATAAAACGCAGAGAGCTCTCGCTGGTAATAGCTGAGTGGACAATCTGTAAAAAATAAAGCTGTGAGAACTAGCTCAAGTGTATGTTCCTCACAAACGCATTTCCTTTATCAGCGAACACGTGAGCTAATTTTTTAAAATATTGTTTAGGAAGGAAAGAGCACGAATGAATGAATGAACGAATAGCATTACATACCTCTCAATCTTAAAAACAAATAAAATACAAACCAAACAAATCGGTTTTACAGTCAACTGTCATATATTTCAGAAAGCTGCTTTACCAGCTCTTAAGAAAACCCTCTGTGTTGTATGTTACGTTAAGTAACTAATACTCTGATCAGAAGAACTTGCAAAGTGACTTTTAAACTTCAAAGAACCACTAACAGTTGAACCCACAGAAGAACCTACGTTTTTAAGTTAATAATAATTAATATTATTTAGTAATATATTATAATTAAACACTAGGCCTATTTTATTTCGATTTTACAGAGTCAAATACTTTAACAATATTTATTTGCATGTATTATTTTATTTATTTACATTTTTCGAATACCTGTTTCATTTTTGCATTTTCTTTTTGCACGTGTTTGTCGTGTAAAAATATGTTTCTCCGCACTACCTCAACAATCCGACAGACAGATAGATAGCGCTTTGTACTCTGGTGAACTCGTGAGTATCAGATGCAGTACCCCAACCCGCCGGTAAAGCATTACACCCTGCTCTATCATTCACCTCCTCTGAAGTCAATATTGAGTCCGCGTCCAGCGCACTAGATTCCGTGCCGTGTTTTGCGCGGAGCTGGCGTGCTGCTCGCAGGCTGGTGGCTGCTCTTCGCTCGGCTGTTGTCCTGATATCACTCCGCTAGCATGGAGGAGGGGAGCGCTTGATTATTGTGATGGTGGCAGCTGCCGTACACACTGGCGACTGTAGGATTTCCTCTCCAGCCGTCGGGACTTTAAGAAACTGCACACCTTGTTCACGCTCGGGGAGGATTTCGCCGGCCAAACTAATGAAATGCAAGTTCACGAAACAACTCCGGAGCCTGTTCGCAGCAGACGGCAAAACTTTTTTCAAAAGGACAACACAATAAAACGACGGGCGCGCAGCAGCGGCGCTTACGCGTGATGGTTGCGAGTAACATCCGGATGTTTGATGGAGCTCCAGTAAAGGCGAGAGAGTAACAGACCCGGTCCCGCACTGTTGTCTATTGAATGGTTGACACGGCGATCCTCCCGGAGGAGGGATTTACTCTCGTTTGAACGCTTCTTTCTCCACTATTTCACTGTATCTGCCTCCCTGGCGAAGCGGACTTCTGCCCCGCTTTGGAGAGGGGAGAGAGAGAGAGTCAGGGGGGCTTGACAAAGTTCTTCCCGAATCACAGATGATGGGGGATTTTGCCAGCCCCGCTGCCGTACCGACCGGCGGCGGCATTTGCATTAATAACAGTAACGTCAACTTAAACTCTGCCATTAATGCAACCGGCAGCAGCACCGGCGGCGGTAACGTGGGCATACCGAAGCACAGCACGGTGGTGGAGCGGCTGCGGCAGCGGATCGAGGGCTGCCGGCGGCACCACGTCAACTGCGAGAGCCGATATCATCAAGCGCACGCCGAGCAGCTGGAGCTGGACCGCCGGGAGACGCTGAGCCTGTACCAGCGGAGTATAGAGCAGCGGGCCAAGAAATCCGGCAACAGTAAGCAGCAAAGCAAGCAACAAGAGCCCGACTCGACCGCGAGCGCCGAGCAGAGGAGCAGCACTCTGATCGCGGTGAGTTCCGCGCTCCGTTATAACGTTAGCGTGCGTGACTGCTCTTTTACGCGCGTCTCCTGTCCGCTGTTTGGAACCGACACTGCCCGGTTTGTTTGTATTGCTAACTTTCACTAGGCGTCTGTGTTTTTACACGGGGAAACTCTGAATCGGTGCACTTATTAGCACACTTTAGCACGATCTACGGACTATTCGTAGTCGCGTGGAAGTGCTTGGAGTAATTTTGGAGGCGTTTAGCTACTTTGCAGTACATTCTGTTTAAAGTTATGTAGTAGTTGGTGATGTCACTCGATCTCCTCCTACTTACTACTTGTAGTTCAGGCGTGTTACATGTTTAGATAACATCAAGAGAGTTGGAAATCCGAATCAACCTTTAAGTAAAGCACGCGATTGTGCGTTTTTAATGCTCCATTTGCGCTTGTTAAAATAATAAAAGCAGTGTGCTCTGCTAGTTTCAGTTTCCTTTTAGGCGCGCTGTTTGAATTGATGCCACTACAGTAGCCTGTTTTTGTTATTTTATTTTCGAAGCAGTTGAAGACGCATTTAACTCTCAGTGCAGCTCTTTTGGGGGATTCCGTGGATGTCATTTTATGAGAAATAAAGGATGGTGAGGAAACAAATAGGCTAACGTTACACATGCACTTATCAGTGTGTCGCTCGCTATCTCCAGACTCTCGGTTCCGACGCCACCGCAGAAAAGTTACAGTGTTAAAAATCACTTGAGTCTCGACCTATCGCGGAGGAGCATCGAGTCGTTGCCTTTTGTGTCAATCCTCTTTGAAATGCTAAGTGACTCTGTTTTCTGAGGGTGACATAGGTAGCTCTCGAGGCGTTAATGGCCGGTGTCGTCGACCTCCCTCTGTGCGCTGTGGACATTACTGTGAGGCGGTATATAGGCAGCAAATGCTTCACATCGGAGTCATTGCGATTTAAAGAGACCACAGGCTCACTGCCTCTCTTGTTTTTCTCCACATAAGCACTGTGCTGCAGCTAGGTGGCTGTATCAAGTCGAGTTAGGGTCTTATGCGTGCGTCTGGGTTCAGACCCCACACAATGGCTGTGTGTCAAAACCTAGCGAGCTGTCTATGTAGGCAGCATTTGTGTGAGGAGATTGCTGCACGCGCATTTATGCTTTCTAGGTAAAGCCAGCATTCCCCAGCGGGCTTAACTGGATAAACAAGAAGTGTTTAATGTTAATGGTTTTTAAATGATAGCTAATTTATATAGATTAATATTGTTATTGTTAACACCTAAACATTTTAATGTAGCCTATTAGTTTCATATTTTGTACGTGCATTATGGAAAGGGTAGTTAGAATTTTTAGGCCTGTTAAAATGTATTTGTTTTTTTTTGTTCATGTAGTCAGTTCTTAAGGAAAAAAATGTTCACGTATATGTTTGTGTGCAAGTCTTTGTGAGTCATGTATGTCAAGGCAGTACAGTTGGAATCCAGTGTAAGTGTATGACTTTTTTATCGTAAGCCCAAGAGATAAAGAAAGGTGCAACCTTGCAGTCTTCAGCCCTGAGGTTCCAGTAGTATATTTTTTCGACCGCCTTTACACTTGTTTTGGGTGATCAAGTCACAAATAGGCAGTTGAGACACTAACATATGTCACATTCAACAACTTTTTGGTTGGATTTGTCAAAAAAAGGGTCTCTTAATGTAGTTATGTTCACTATGTCTGCATGTTAGTGTTATTTTATTTATTTATGTATTTTTTATTTTTAAACGTGTATGTGTGTGTGTTTATATATTACTTACTGATTTTAGTTTTTGAACAAACTCAAGTTTTGTTAGTTAAAGTTTTCAACTAATTTTTGGTTCTATTTTAGCTTTATTTAAAATCATGAAAACAATTTTTACAGTTTTATTAACAATAACAACATTGGCCTGTTACCGTAGGGTCCAAATGAATTTGAACTGGTAGTTTGAAACCCATATTTTATGCTGTTTTGTTTCTGACTCATCACCTAAAATTGATTTTAATACCAAACAAGGCCTTTGTATGGACTTTCTCTGAAACTTTAGTCTTCAGCACAAACCCACCTCTGGACAAACTAGAAGTCCTTAAAGTTCACAATAGTTTTCTTGTAGTGTGTTTAATGCATACTTTATCAGTCCTTTAGTCGCGTCCAGCAGCCATGTGTGTGTATTCTCCAGCTAAAGCAGTGCTTGCGGTATCACATTGTTTTGCAGTGTCTGGGACCAGTGCCCAAGATCTAAATTTAACTCCTGAGTTGGCAGGGTTACATGAGGTTTGTGACGTCAGACACTCCAAGAGCACATTACCACTGTGTAACTTACTTGTCTTCTCTATGTGTTTGCTAGGAGGCCTACAAGACTGGTAGCACAGGTATAAATGTGTGCGAAGCGCCTCACTGTGCGTGTCTGCGTGTAAGCATTTCAGTGCTCAGAAAAGCTGCAGTCGTTTATAAAAATAATTTATTTTCCTGCAGGGGTTGTTTGTCCAGAACCTAGGATACCTGAAAACTTTGCAGTTCTAGCTTCTGTTAGGGATTCTATTGTAAGCCATTTCTTTTTACACAGTTGTGTTATAAGGATTATCTACCTTAAAGGTATAGTTCACCCAAAAATGTACATTCTGTCATCATTTCAAGTAGTTAAACAAAAAAGAAGATATTTTGAAGAATGTTGTTAACCAAACAGTTTTTGGTCCCCATTGACTACCATAGTATCTCTTTCTCGCGTGAAGCTAACAGGACATTTGGAATGTAGTGCACAAGTTGCGTAGACCACATTTTTTTTGTCTTTTTCAAAGCTTGGCAGGCCCATACCAAGATGTTTGAAATTACTAACTAGAGATATGTACCTGCTATTTGTTCAGTAACTGACAAACAGAAACTAACTCAAGAGCACTAGATAGGGAAGTAATGTTACTGGAGTCAGTTACCAGAATCCACACACCTTTTGTCTGTCTGAGGGAGGAGAAAATATGTGCAGTCTTAAATTACACAATTTATAGTTATAGTCTTCTGAATAGTTTTCAGGTGCAACTGTATGGGGTTTAAATTGTTTTATTATTATTTTTTCAAAATATTATATTAATTAATATTTTAAATTAACTTGCATTTTTATATTTCTGGTTTGTTTCAGTTTTAGTTTTTTTGTGATTGTTTAGTGCTTTTTTGTCTGAAACTAAATAGCTATCTATCTATATCTATATCTATATCTATCTAT
>JAUCNO010001094.1:22264-32829 GCA_032353835.1 Enteromius viviparus | reverse complement strand
TTTTGATATTCTAGGTATTATCAGATGGCCAGAGTTTTGAGAACGCAGCAGACGTGGAGGACTATAATGTGATAAGAGCTCATGTTTATACAGAACAAAAAATGGAAAAGCAGCGCAACTGAATAAAAACCTGTGGAGAATTACTACTGTATGTCTGTATTTGTTGTTTGCATCACGGTGGCAGACTGAAAGCTGCTGTTAATTGTTGTAACTGAACAGTTATAGTTCATAATAGTCTACTTGTGTTATACCTTCAGTCATTTTCAGTCATCGTGTGTGTGTGTTCCCGCAGGCGGCAGTGCGTCTGAAGGCCGGTCCGAGGCTGGGTGAGGGTCGTGTGGAGGTGCTCCGTGAGGGAAAGTGGGGGACTGTGTGTGACCATCTGTGGGATCTGACCGCGGCCAGCGTGGTCTGCAGAGAGCTGGGCTTCGGCTCGGCCAGAGAGGCCCTGCGAGGAGCGCTCATGGGCCAAGGTAATGACTCCTTACTATGGTAAAAGATCCAGAGCTGATACCAGCCGCTCGTTTCAGGGCTATTTCCTTTTTTCCCAGTGACTGATGGGTTAGGGTTTGAGTTTCTCAGCCAGTCTAAACAGAAAACATGAAAAACTCACATGGACTCAGTTCAGATGCTGTGAATGTTTAGTTCAGTCTTCATGCTGCAGTGGCAATGCTGCAGTTTGGGCTGAAAATATACAATTGTAATTTTCCCTTAAAAAAGTCTGTGTCTATTATTTTTACATAACAAATACTACACTAAATAAATATTCCTTATACTTTTGGCACAATTTGGCAAAAAAGTAATTATATATTAATAAAACTAATAAATATTATTTTAAAATAGTATATATAAATAATATTTAAATACATATTGAATATTACTATAAAATACTAATTAACTAAAATATTGTTTTTAAATACATTTAAAAAGTTGAGAATTTATTTAATAATTTGAACAGAGAGGCAAGACTTCGGCAGGTATTTTTGGTAATGTTGGTCCACCAGGATTATCCAGCATAAACCAGTCTGGAGTCCCTCTGAAGATCCTGAATGCTTACTGTTGAACACACACACGTCACAGCAGCACATCAGCATGCTGTCCTATATAATGCACATTTGTTCCATGGTCTCATCTTTGGGGTTTTGAATGCCTCTATTTTCAGGGTTCATGTTCTGAATTATACACTGTCAGGCTGTTCTTCAGCAGTGACAAGGAGAATAAGAGACACGTTCTCTGATGACATCATGACCCAGCCGTGCACAAATTACAGGGAGTCTCTTCCTTATGCACGCGTCTGCTGCTATTTCCATCTATTAAATGCTTCCATTTGGCCCATGTGTGTACTTTACCGAAGCAGCGTCCACATCACAGTGCTCGTCTGCCCTCGTTTGTCTTGCTGTTCTGCCAGTTAAGGTTTCTGCCAAAAACAACGGACTAATGACTATTTCTAGCAGGTAAACCTGTGGTGTGGGGACTTCAGCACATGGATGTGTTTGTTTGTGCAGGTACAGGTCTGATCCACATGAACGAGGTGCAGTGTTCGGGCCGGGAGAGCTCCATCACACAGTGCCGCTTCAAGGAGGCTTCGCGTTACTCGTGCAAACACTCCCAAGATGCATCTGTCCGCTGTAACGTCCCCAACACCGGCCTGAGCGCTACGGTGCGTGCTAATGCTCTTGTTCATTTTCTTCTTCTGCTGCTGAGTCAATGGCAGCCAGAGAAGGGTTTGGTAAAAAGTTATAGTTATAGTTATATTATATATATATAGGACAGTATGAACATGAATCATAGCAAATCAGTCTCTATCTCAAACTCTCTCACCAACTGTCCAAATTTGCATCCACATTATTCCAATTACCATGAAAAGTGAGTGTTATTATCACCTCACACTGAACACACCCCATCAGTTTTGTCAAAAGTCCTGCTGTACGTATCTATTTTTCCCTCTAATCGAGCTCAGCCTCTTGAATGCTGCTTGCAGTCATGTTGTTTAAACAGAGCTGAAGCAGTGATGTTTGAGTCTGCTGTGATGTTCAGGTGCGTCTGGCAGGCGGCCGGGAGGCGACGGAGGGCCGGGTGGAGGTTCTGTTGGAGGAGAACGGTCAGCAGCGCTGGGGCTCCGTCTGCAGTGAGAATTGGGGCATTAATGAAGCCATGGTGGTGTGTCGACAGCTCGGCTTCGGCTTCGCTTCCAGAGCCCATCAGGTAACTTCTGCTCTTAATCTGTATGTCACTGAACTCACATTTACTTACTACAGCAACGTGGCGCACTAGAATGTCCACACCAAGACGAAAATTATTTTCATGTGAATGAACGTTTGCATGCCTCTATCGCAAAGTAATTACTCTATTTTTACTTATTGTAAAAAACATTTATCGCAAAGTAATTACTATATTTTTACTTATTGTAAAAAACATTAATCGCAAAGTAATTACTATATTTTTACTTATTGTAAAAAAAAATTATCAAAAAATAATTACTCTATTTTCACTTATTGTAAATAGCTTTTATCGTTAATAAGTTAGCCTATTTTTTCTTATTTTTCTTATTGTAAAAAGCCCTTATCGCAAAGCCCTTAATTACGCTATTCTTACTTACTGTATAAAGCAGTTATTGCAAATGAATTACCCTATTTTTACTTACTGTATAAAATGAATTACCCTTTTTTACTTTATTGTAAAATCATTTATCTCAAAGTAATTGCGCTATTTTTTACTTATTGTAAAATCATTTATCGCAAAGTAATTGCGCTATTTTTTACTTATTGTAAAATCATTTATCTCAAAGTAATTGCGCTATTTTTTACTTATTGTAAAATCATTTATCGCAAAGTAATTACGCTATTTTTTACTTATTGTAAAATCATTTATCGCAAAGTAATTACGCTATTTTTTACTTATTGTAAAAAACACTTATTGCAAAGTAATTACGCTATTTTTTTATTTTGTAAAATCATTTATCGCAAAGTAATTCCGCTATTTTTTACTTATTGTAAAAGCACTTATCGCAAAGTAATTACACTATTTTTACTTGCTGTATAAAATTAATTACCCTATTTTTACTTATTATAAAATAATTTATTGCAAAGTAATTACGCTATTTTTTACTTATTGTAAAAAGCACTTATCACAAATTAATTACGATATTTTTAATTACTGTAAAAAGCATTCATCTCAAAGTACTCAATTTTCACTTACTGTAAAAAGCACTTATCATAAAGTAATTACCCTATTTTCACTTGTTGTAAAAACCAATTATTTGGAAATTATGCTATTTTCACTTATTGTAAAAAGCATCTATCGTAAAGTAAATAGCAGATCAAATTCTGTGTGATTTAATGACAATGTGCAACCTCCTTTCCATAATAACCAGTGCAATCTACGCAAAATTAATGCCTGCTTCAAGACACGCTTTAGTGGGCATAAAATTCGCATTGCGTGATTTGTCTAAATACTCTCCACTTATAAATATACCAACTGAAAGGGAAACTCTTATTCAATAAGGTGAATCACAAACATAACTGTGTCTTTAGTGAATCTGACAGAAGTTATTTAACAGTAAATCAGGGTTTGTGCTGAAAGTAAATCTGGCCTCTAGTGCTCTTTTCTACCACACTGTGAAAAAAACTGGCCAGCCAATAGGATGTGTGCACTTGCTCACATGCTCAGAGAAGCTGCTGTTGTCAGAAATGTCTTCGTGCCTAGCGTTTATTTGTGTGAACCGGCCAAATAATGTTTGTGTATGAGCACAAACTCTCCGCTCGACTGTCAGTGAGCTGAAGCAGCCTGAAGAGACTCCTAACGACTGCTGAACAATCACTGATTAAAATGAGCCGAAAGCGCTCTCAGAGAGGGTTTGTTCAGTAATGGAGAGCTGGATCTGGTGTCACTGTTTACATCCGCAAGCTTTTGTTTTCTTGGCTGTTGTTTCCCATGCAGAGGTAATTACAGCCCTGCACAGATTCAGGGAAGGAACAGGAAACCAGAGAGAAAACAAACCCAAAATAGAGCCGCTGCGATGGAGCCGTTTGTACTCTTATAAAAGCCTGTTTAAAAGTGGCTCTCGCTAAATAGACGGTGGAGAGGAACGTGGAAAATATTTGATAATGTGCATGAATTAGCTGTAATAGCAGCGTTATTAGAGTCCGGGCGGATTCCTGCGGAGTCAGTCACGAGCTTGCTCCATCCGCAGGAGACCTGGTACTGGCCCAGCAGCTCCGGAGCACAGGAACTGGTTCTGAGTGGAACACACTGCACCGGCACCGAGATCTCCATCCAGCACTGCCGCAGAAACACACACCTGTACTGCCCTCGAGGAGGCGGAGCCAGCGCTGCCGGGGTCACCTGTGTGGACGGTACGAGCACACTCACACGCACATAGCTCAAAACACACGGGGACACAGACAGACACACACCTGAACATACACACCTCAGCGCACACACACACACACACATATACACACTGAACAAATAAATACATTTTCCTGAACAATTTTAAAGAACCTGGCGTTAATGATGTAAATGTTGTGGTGGTCAGTGGCTCCTGATCTGGTGATCGACGCTCAGCTGGTTCAGGAGTCAGCGTACCTGGAGGACCGTCCTCTTCACCTGCTGACCTGTGCTCACGAGGAGAACTGTCTGTCGTCGTCTGCTGCTCGTATGAACTGGCCGTACGGTCAGCGCCGGCTGCTACGCTTCTCCTCGCGCATCATGAACCTAGGTCGGGCCGACTTCAGGCCGAGAGCCTCGCGAGAGTCCTGGACCTGGCATCAGTGCCACCGGTGAGAGCCAATCAGATTGAATCTGTGTTTGTGTGAGAGCTGCGCTCTGATTGGTCCACTCTCACTCCAGCAGCGTAGTATAATTAATGCCAGCAGATTAATGCGAATGTTTAAATATGTGAAATATATTAGTGTCGTTCTGGTCTCTTACAGGCACTACCACAGCATCGAGGTCTTCACACACTATGACCTCCTGACCCTGAACGGCACGAAGGTCGCCGAGGGTCACAAGGCCAGCTTCTGTCTGGAGGACACATACTGCCCCGAAGGTGAAGCTCAATTATTAACACTACTAACGGATAATGAGCACTTCAAATCTGACAACATCAGCATTCAAATCAATTCTATTGAAAATATCTCTTATTTTAATTGTATTAAATATGAAGAAAGAGTTTTAATGTGTCAACATTTTCTGCATAATAATTGAAAAACGTTGAGCTGATTGTTGGAACAAAAATGTTACAAATACAAATAAATAATAAGAAATAAAAATAGTGAGTTTTGAAGTTGCATGTACACAGAATAAGAGCACAGTAATCATGAGTTTATGATGAGCTCGTTAAGCAGCGTCTCGTTCGGACACAGGTCTGACCAAACGCTACGCCTGCTATAACATGGGAGAACAGGGCATCAGCGTGGGCTGCTGGGATACTTACCGCCACGACATCGACTGCCAGTGGGTGGACGTCACAGACGTGCGGCCCGGAGACTACATCTTCCAGGTCAGAGGTCACAATCTAACCCTAACCCTGACATTCACATCCTCCAGGTCAGATCATCTGGTTGGAATGAGAAGAAGAGTTGAGTGTCTTCAGCTCAGCAGTGATATGAAAAGCCCTGCTTCTGAATGACAGATCCTAATGATGACTGGAAGCGGTCCGAGCACGGAGCCCTGAGGAACCCCAGTATAGCTCCAGAGGGTTAAACACAAACTAATCCTGACCAAACCTCTCCCAAAACCTCCTCTTGGTCATGTCCTAACTTCTGAAAAGGATCTAAAGACACAGTGAATGAGGAGAGTTTCTGGTCAGTGTATTTATGTGTTAAACAATCATCGACTGTGAGGAATGATCTCAGTAAACACGTGTTGATGGCTTTTCCTCTCCGTCTCGGTGTGGGAAGGAAAATCTGCCTCATCAGAGCAGAACGAGCTCATTAGCCCAGAGAACAACGACTGACCTTCATTCTTCCAGTGAAACTTAACCACATTCAGCCGAGTCTCTCTTTCCTTTTCAAAAACTCTTTCTTTTTGGCACAAATGCGTATTGCTGCTTATGCCATCCAGAATTTTTCCTCTTCCAAATACTTTTTTGTCTTTTGGGGTTTATTTTTTTCAAAACATTTTTGTTCAAAAACATTTTCTTCCATCAAACTGTTCTCTCATAAAACTGAGCATTGAGTAGAAATAAGATCAGCCTGCAGTACACACCTCGGTCAGGAAGCAGGAGAGAGAATATTACTGTAACTATAGACGTTATAAAAAGAAAAAAAAAATTTAAGATTGAAAAAAGTTCGAGAATCTAAAAGAAACTAGTGATTTTCGCTCATGACAGATCATAGACAGATTTCTTACATTAACAGCAATAAACCTCAGACTCACAGCTGTGTCTCTGCAGGTGGAGGTCAATCCCTCGCTCGATATGGCCGAGTCTGACTTCCAGAACAACGTGATGCGCTGCCGCTGCCGCTACGACGGAGCACGAGTCTACCTGTACAGCTGCCACACCGGTACACACACACACACACACACACACACACTGAGAGACACTTTTTGCCAAGTAAAACACATTTTTGTTTGAATTAATTTTACAGTAAATAACAAAAGATAATTTCAAATTACAACAAAGATCTTAGTTTTATGCTGTAAATAAAACTGTAGCACACATTTTTTAGTTTTAACACTTGATCATTTCAGGTTTAATTGCTTCTGTTTCAGGCGACGCTTACAGCGCAGAGACAGAGGACCTGTTTGAACACCGGCGTCAGATCTCAAACAACTTCCTCTGATGGACCGACGCCCGTTTCTCTGAACGCGACCTCGCGTCGCAACACTCGCTGGGCGGAGCCTGCATGATTGACGGGTAGGGGTGGGGTTAGTGTGATGATTGACAGGTGGGCGTTTACAGTACATTTCGGCCAGTATTCATGAAGCAGAAGATCAGAAGAACTTCCTGCCGTTTAAATGAAGAGATTTCAGGAGTTTCCAGCACATATGGATGCAGCTCTGTGTGTATTGATTCATCTTCATCTCCCGTTCCAGATTCATAAGAAATAATGTAATGACACAAAATAATAATAAAAAAAACACTAATACTGAAAATCGGTTTCAGAATGCAACAATCTGAAGTAAACATAATAGAAATGTCTTATTTTCCTGCTATTTGAGCTTGTTTTGTTCATAATGTAATTAACACATTATTTATTTAATTTTGCTAGTGTTAGTATGCTAGTATGATTTGTTGGAGAGAAAACGTGTTTATTCCGTTTTTCATTTTAAAATCTCTCTTAAGATCAGTTCTCAACCAGAGGGACTTAAAAGTGTTTCAGTTCATTTTTACAAATATTACAAAATATTACAAACAGTCTAACTCCTTAAAAAAGTCTCAATTTAAAAAACGTACTAATTTTAAATTTATATTTAAAAAACAAACAAACATAAAATGTAATTTGAAATACTTTTAAGTATTTATTTTATTCCTGAACAAAGTTTTTGAACCGTTTGGAATCATCAAATTAATCAGATTTAATTGGTCCCTACCTTCATTTCAGTTAATAATAAAGTTAAGAAAAAGCATCAAATATTTGTTGAATATTGGTTTGGAAGATGGATGACTTTTCAGTCAAAAAGGGTTGAGAACAGCATCTGTAGATGATTTCTGATATTCTGATCAGTTGTGAACCCAAACACACAATCCTGACTTTCTTTTTATGTTCTCAGCATCCGTGTGGTTAGCCTTGGCTCCTCGTGTTTATTTCTCTGGCCACTGGTGCTGAAGTTAGTGGCTCATGTAGTCTTTAACATTATTATTCTTTATTTTAATTATTACTGGCTCAAAGGGAGCAGTGGAATCTGTGTAACGAATGTTTCATCACTGTTGTATCGGCATGTACAGGTTTATGAACTGTCTGACCTCAGGTTTCTCTCTATGAAGAGAAACAGACGGCCTCTGTTTTACAGCTTGTGCTTCAATACTTGAAAAATAAACGTCTCGTGTCAAACAGAAGGAATCTGGTATTTATACACTGACCCCGTTTCTGAAGTTCATCAAACACTAAGCGTTTTGTTTTATGGGGACACATTTGTGTCCTCCTAAACCACAAATCCCAACACACACACACACACAGTAAGAGCAAAGCTCCTCGAGCAGAAACCATGAAAATAAGTTCAAAGAAAAAATCCAGTGCAAATAGACTCAACTCAAGTTTACTGGAGGTGTGAAATAAAGACAGGACGTCTCAATTTCCTTTGAAACTGATTAAAATGAAGTTGGTTTATCCGAAACATCTTCATTCGAAGGGAAACAGGATCTCATTCCTCACTGACAGAATGATCTTATAGAAGGTTTCATATCTTCGTCCTGCATCTCCAGTACATGAATCTTGATTAAAGGATGTTTAGTACTGGAAATACTGAAGAAGAGACTCATTTTTTGCTAAGCATGCAACAATTTAATGCCAAGACTGTATGAATACAAGACTCTCTGCTCTTTAGTTTGTGTAAACCAGAAAGAAGTCTCTTAACCCCTACAGCTTTAAATGATTGATTTCAAAGACATTTAAAACATCAGCAGCTTCAGTTCTCAGAGCTCTGAATCAGTTCATTAGCTCATGATGAATCAAAGTGAATCGTGATTCTTTAACACTGAACCAAGAAACAACCCACACCAGAACATACAGTGATTCATTTTAATCAAATTGAAAAATAAATTAAAGAAATATAATTATAAATGGAAAAAAGAATGAAACATTCCGGAATGATGAAGCTCAAGGCAGAAGACATGAATGAAGACAGTATAAAACTAAACGCGCACGTGTGTGTGTGTGTGTGTGTGAGTGAGTGAGTGAGTGAGTGGGGGGGTGTGTGTGTGTTTCTCTCAGACATGGGCACGAACTCACAGCATCACTCCTGCAGATGAAGATGGATCCGTGTTTTCTCCTGCTCCAGCGGAAGCGTGAGACACACACACACACACACACACACACACGTCATGCCCTACAGTGAGCAGTTTAAAAACCCTGGTCTGTGCTGGAGACAGTCTGGATGGATGGAATGATGAAGCACAGGAAGTTCATCTGTACAGCAGAGAGACAGTGAAATCATTGGTACAGTTCAGCGTTCTCAACGAGGTCCTCTGGTGGAGCGTGAGCCGCTCTGAGTGTCCAGCGGAGGACAGAGACGTCAGCGAGTCTGAACGCTTCTCCGTGAGCACATGAGACAGAAGAAAGGACAGGAGAAAGAGGACACCTGGTGAAAGAGCCCGTGAAACCCCAGAATCCTCTGCATTAGCGTGAGGCTAGTTCCTCTTCTTGACGTTGTTGTTTGAGGACAGTCTCTGTCGCGGAGCTGGAATCACAGAGCTCAGCGGCACCTTGCTCCGCGCCACCTCGAACAGTTTGGAAAAAACCTGAAACCAGAGACGCGTGTTAGCATCGCTCACAAACACACAACCGACACCAAGAGGTCAAAGGTCACTCTCACCTTCCGTGGCGTCCTCTGTGTGAGCATGGAGTGAGCAGAGAGTGAGACGTTACAGACAGAACCAGAGCTACACTCAATATATAAGACAGCAGCACAAGCTTCAAGATAAAACTGATCTCGAGCGCTGGAGAGGCTAAACCAGTCAACATTTCACACCTGCCTATTTACATTGACTTATTTGTGGAGATATTAAAACTGACTGCCACAAATAGTTTTCCCAAGAGCACTGCATGTTCCAAACTCAAAACCCGGTCTCACTGTGTTTGTGAAAGAAACCGTGTGTATTCAGAAAAGCTGAGCTTTTACAGCATTAAACCTCTATCTGTCCTGCTCTAAGCGCCACCTGCTGGCAGATAATCAACAAATGGAGTACAAGTCTGTAGGAAACACTGTGTGTGTGTGTGTGTGTGTGTGTGTGTGTGTGTGTGTGAGAGAGAGAGAGATACACACCTGCTCCCAGAGCATCTCTGCCAGCCAGTCGATGAAGCAGCCCACCTCTCTGAACTCTCCTGAGTATTTGACATAAGCCCAGATGCAGAGCGCCGTCAGCGCCAAGCCCATCACAAGATTACAAAGCATCGCAGCCGAGCTCAGCCCCACGAAGCCTGTGAGCACCGACGACACATACATCATGAACATCACAGCGAAGAGTGTAGCTGGCGTCCGCGCCGCAAAGAAAATGTTCTTTCCGTCGTTGTGTTTGATGAAGTTGGCGTAGGCCTCGTCAATCTCCTGCTCCAGCTGCTCCTGATAGCGCCGGCAGAACTCCTCTCCACCCATCTTCTTCACGCCCCGGAACTGACCCACACAGCTCCGCTTCAGCTCCTCGTGACTGCGCTCCAGATCCGCCGGGGCCATGTAGGGCCGGTCCCCGCCACACACCTGCAGACCACACAGTCAGGAACTTACCGAGAGACCCAACACACACACGCTCAGGAACTAAATGCTTACGCAAAGAAAGAAGGCGGAGCTATTATTCTGTCTGTAGTGTTGCTGCGGAACAGTTGAACAAATATTGGAGTGTGTTCAGCACATTTCCGGAGGACTGATTCCTGAAGCTGACAGAGCAGTCTATGCTGGCTGTG
>JAUCNO010001093.1:0-13230 GCA_032353835.1 Enteromius viviparus | reverse complement strand
GCGACTAAAGAAGACTCCTAAGAGACAGTTTGAGAAATACACTTAGAAAAGTTATCACTTAACGTAAGATATATCTTTAGAGTCTTCTTAGCGCAGGAATAGTCTGCGTTATCGAGAAACCGGGCCCTGATCTCACAGCAATTTTAGGAGGTGGATGATTCATACAAATGTGTGCGGCCTCACTCAAATTCAAATTCATATGATTTTTGCTAAATCGTACGGATTTTACGAGTTGTCAATGAATTTGTACTAATGACCTTCACCTAACCCCGCCCCTAAACCTACCCATCACTGGGGTTTAGACAAATCGTACAAAATCATACAAGTAAGGTCGTATGAATTTCTATGAATTGGCACAAATTTTCCATCTCGTACAAATTGGTCGTGAGACTGTGTTGGAATGTATTTTTTTTTTTTTTTTTAATAGCAGATTGTATTAAACTGGAAAATAGTTATTTTAAATTATAATAATATTATTAATCAAAATGGCTTTTTTTATTGTATTTTGATCAAATAAATGCAGGCTTGGAAAACATAAGTGGCTACTTTTAAAAATATTTTTACCCCAATCAGTAGTGTATTTATAATATATTGTATATAACATGAACACAATACATGAAAATGTAAGCTAAAAAGTACATTAAAAAAAGGTCTTGATCAAAAATGTTAATTTAAGCAAGGATCGCCATTTACTTGCATAGATAAGTGATGCTCAGATCTAGGCCACCTTGTCCATGTGTAACTTATAAGAAGCAGGATGACGTTTTCATTATCTTCGACCTCTCCTTCTCTCTGTGCACTGACCTCTGATTGGCTGACGTTCAAGCTTACTTGCTCTTGTTCTAGGGGCCACCTGTACGCACAGACGAGTCCATCATCACCACCTGCTCAAGTCTTGGACCCAGCTGCCTCATCACGTTAAATCCAGTCACAGAGCTCCATCAGTGGGCAGCTTGGACAGCCTGTGAGGGCAACCCCAAACATGACAGGCCCTCCTTGACCTCAGTATGGCCCAGCTAAGCATTCATGCTAAAATCCATTCTCCAATTTGTCCTAATTGGTTTCTGACCCCATGAAAGGCATAGAGTATTGTGTTTTAAATAGGTCCCACTATTTCACAAATAAAAACTGCTGATATGAGACTTAGCTTGCAAAAATATTTGAATATTACTGTGTCTCCGGATCACTGATGCAAGGCATCAAAAGAAAGAATATCCAATCGATGACATTTCTTTTGATGAAAACCAAATAGTCCCTAGCATAATGTACTTTTTTCACATACCCAGCGGTAAAAACTTTCTATGCTTATTTTGCAAATATAGCACATTTGGGTGTATAAAAATGCTTTTTTTGTGGTCTCAGCCATCAGAAAGAACTACAGCTTCTTTGCATTCCTCTCCACATCAACAGCCAAGTGATTACTAGAAAGGTCTCATATGATTCCTCATTTACAGTGGCAGGGCGTGTGTGCAAACATTTATCTGAGTTTACCAAGTCACAGCAAAAGGTCAGTGGAAGTAAATTCAAGCGTCTTCATTTATGTACTGTATTTTGTGATTATTATTTGCACCTTTATCCGTCTTTTTTTTCTCTCTCTGCATTCACAGTTTATACCAGATCTCACTCAATTATAGAAAAAGAGAATGTTAGCACTTTAGATTAGGTTCAAGGTTCAATTTGTTAGCATTCGTTAATTAAAACATTATTGCTAATTATATCCATATGTAAATAGATATTTGATAAAATGAAAAATCTTAGTTGAAGAAACTCATACAGTACTTTGCAAAATTGCCATTTTAGTGTTTCAGTTTAATTTAAAACTATGTTTTTAATTGATGATTTATGTTCACAATACATTATTGTTTAATTAAACGTATTACTGTATGTGTAAATAATCAAATAATGTTATTATGCTTAATGTATTAACTAATGTTAACTAAAAATGATAATATTTTAAATCCTACTATATATCTCCAAAACACTTTACAATCATATTTCCTGTGCAAGTATATAAGACAAGCAGTGCAAAAACATTAACTCCTGAACTTTGATTAAAGAAGTTGGGGAGACAAAAATCTAATATCTAGAAGATGGTCGTATTTTCGGCCCTTTGGGTTTTTCTGGCTGCGCTTGTAGTGATAGCTTCAATATTATACACTGTAATTCAGGCGAGGGGGAATAATTGACCTGTCAAATCTTGGATAGAAGGAGTCCCATCACTCAGTGGTGACAGCACAAAACCTGGCTAATAACAACCAGCCTCTAGCAAAGAGAATCTTGTTGTCTCTTAAATTGCTACATTTTCCCCAAAGAACTATTAAAATGTAAGGTGGGATATCTTTTATTTGTTTGTTTACTTTTTACCTCATATTGTAGCAAATACACTGCACATTTTATTAAGGGAACCAGCCTACCTTTATCCCCATGAAGTGTCAGTATTCTAGATACATTTTTTCTAAATATCCATCTAGGGTAGAAGAATAATTTTAATAGACAAGGAAATTGCTTATTGCTGACATTATGTGCATTTTTTCAATGCACTGACAGAGACTGAATGGCGTAGATGACTAATACAGTACATATGCAAAGGCACACATTTATAAGTCGTTTACTGTAATAAAGTAAATGTATGAATCTCAAAGCTTATAAAGAGGCTTGAAGCAAGAATTTAATGACTCTTTCTCTCGTTACCACTCTCACGCTCTCATTTTGTCTCTCTCTTCAAATGCTTTTTCTTTGACTGTACATTAGGCCTGTGACACATGTACTATAGTACAGTGCAGTTATTGCCAGAGAGGAGGGTAGCTGTCGTACCCATAGTACTGCATTCCCTAATCATCCCATGCTGAGTGATGGAGCATACGGTCTGCTCGGGGCTCAATAAAAGCAGCTGAAATGTATTTCAGTCTCAGGGCCAGAATAATGATCTTGCTTTTGCTTTTGTGTGAAGGGGTGCGTGAGCAGAGTATGTCATTTTCATCATGCTCATTGTAAATCTGCAGAGGAAAAAAGAAAGAAGAATAGGCATCCGAATGAAAAAAAAATGTCAGCAACGACAGGTGACCAACTTGACATTAAGATTATTACTTAGGCTCTCTTTTCAGGTTAGAGAAGAACATTTCTTTCATGGACTCGCTGCTTTTTTAAAGAAATTGATTTTCAGAGGCTCTTTGTTGAATGTAAGATTATTTTAAAATCGATGGCGGAGAACACATTGTGTCATGCACTTCATGGAATGGTGAAGGCACGGCACCCGCAGGCTATTGTTGTGCTTTGTTTTCTTTCTTTGTTGTGGTTTGCTTTGGTCTTAAGTCTCCTGTGGGCCTGTTCTTCAGTCATTCAAATCATGTTGCCGATTGAGTTGGGTTATTAAGCACGCACAATCAACATTTGCCAGCCCGCACCAAAATCTTACTGGGATATCCCAGAAATGCTAATTACTGGTCTGTGACATTCCAAACTAGACCATACAAATTTAAAATAGGCTGTTTAGCTGAGCTGCAAATGAAATGAAAATTGGTGGTTATTTACTCTGTGTCTATATTATTCCAAAGCTGTATTCGTTTCTTTATTCTGCTGAACAGTTCTGAAGAGAACTTTTTTAAAATGTAGTTTGTCGCTTGCTTCCAAAAGAGTTACGATGAATGAGGACTGGAGTTTGCAAGCTTCAGAAAGCACGAAAACGCTCCATAAAAGTATAACAGCCTTACAATTGCTTTTTATGAGGAACAGATTGAAATTTGTTATTCAATGGTACTGAAAACACTGGCTGCTGCTTTGATATTGTTCATTCTAGATCCCAGGAAATAGTTTATGCTAACAGTTTTAAATTTACCAATGCAAAAATAAAACTGAAAGTTTATTATTTTGTTATTATGCTGGTTTCATGACCCAGAGTTCAAGCTGTGAATCTTAAACAAAAATGCAGATCCCCAATTACAGTAAACCATGGATGAGACCATAGCTCTTATTTTCTTTTAATCCACATTTTCTTTACAAAAAAAAATATATATATATATATATATATATATATATAATCCAACTTTTTTAGAGTAGGCTATTATTTATTTTCTTAATATTAATCTTAAAATGTATTTTAAAGACACTATTGATTAGGATTGCATGAATTTAATAATTTTCGTCTTCAAATGTAAGATATTTAAAGTGAAGTTCCAACAGCTCCATTTTAGCAGAATCAAATATATACTTATACTTATATATACTTATAGTTGGACTATTTCTGCACAAAAAGTCCATTAAGTACAGGTTTAGTATACTAAAAGTACACAGCATTTTATGAATTACATAAATATGTAAATGTATTTGTAGTATAGTTAGCATAGGATAAATGTATTTCAAATGCATTTATGCACATATAAGTAATGTATAGACAAAGATAAAGAGATAAACAGAGTGTCATTGAAATGCAGCTTCAGTCACATTTAGATGTACGTGTCTTTCGGTGTTCAAACTCTTTGTGTGCATATTATATTCTACATAGCTCAAATAGCAAGTGTTTGTATAGTGACATGTTTTATCAGAACAAAAAAAATAAATTAATTAAAACTTGCTAGCAATACCAAGAAGGATATGGTCTTTATATGATATGATCGTATCCAGATCAGATTGTGGATCAGCACAAAGAGATGCACTTCATTGGAGACAAGAACACCTAGATGAGCTCTGTGGACAGATCGCCGGAACCAGATGCACACAAACACACACACACACTATACTGTAAGTCCTTTACACAATCTGACATGTGCTTAAAATTGAACTGGAATTTAGGTGCTGGGTGTCCGACCAGAGGAGAACTGGCCCCAACTAAGCCTGGTTCTCCCAAGGTTTTCTCCCATTCTCTCATGGAAGGGGTTTTGTCCCTTGCCGCTGTCACCTCTGGCTTGCTTAGTTGGGGACACCTGATTTCTAGTGATTATCATCGTCTTGACTACAGTGCTTTGCTACAAACTGCATTGTTAAAAGCGTTATAATAAAAGTGATTCAAAAGTGATTGATATGATGGCTAACTATATCAATACAGCATCTAAATAATTTCTTTTTATTTTTGAAGATAGGTTTAGGTTAGGACAAGATTAGGTTATTTTTTTCTTACTCTATCATGTTTTTTATCATGATTGTTTGTTTGTTTTTAGATTCATGCTTAAAAGTACCAAACTATTAGTCAGTGGTTTAGGAAAAATAACCTAATTCTGGATATAATTTCTAATATTTCATGCAATAATTGCTGCACTTTTTACAGAAGAGCAAGATAAAAGCGGTGATTAAGAAAATGATTTTGTGCAACACGACTTTCCTGGCTAGACTGCCAAATTCATATGAAAGGAATTGTCATGCTGCAATACACTGAAATGCCTGGTCATTGCAAGCGATCGCATCAAATCCCACAATGAGCAATCAATCATTGACTAACCAGCAGAGAACAGGCAGCCACCCTCTCATCCACCCACTCTGAGTTTAAAGGTCAGTCGTGTGCTCAGCAGAGGACCAGTCAGGCGCTGTCAAACACTTTCACTTTGCTGTGATAAGCACTGGAATTAGCATGCTCGTGTTTGTGTGTAGGTGTATGCATTTCTAATTCAGTGCATGTGTGAAAATGTGTCTGTGTGTGTGTGATTGGTGAGGGGGCAGCTGTCTGAAGTTATTGATGCTGGCAGAAAATGATCAAACTCTTCTTCTCTTGCTCCCGCTCCCTTGCTTTGCCCTGCCACTTCTGATTAGCAGCCGAAGACGCCTTCATCAGGACCTCACATGCACAGAAATGCACACATGTATGTTTGTTCTCGACAATAACTGTGAGTGACACTTGTTGATGAATTATTGAGAGAGCTTCATGGACACACATGCATGACTAATGCAGTTTCACTGTCAGCTGCAAAATGACAAATACATACGTGTAGCAGCAATATTTGTTTAGCGAATTCAATAATTTGACAGAACTATCATGTACACTTCAATATGTTAACAGCAGCGCAGCACAGATAACGCTGTGCACTGTGGATTATGTATTTCAGCTTGCCCTAATGAGGGTCATTAAATGATAAAGTATTTCCATGGCTGCACAAACCAATTTTCCCTAGCAAAATATTGTCATGCAATCAGACTTTTGATTCTCAGCATAAGGTTTTGGACAGTTTGGGCTGTTCTCACCATTTGAACAGAAAAGTTTTACAAACTATAAAAGTAATTCATATATATTAGGAGTGGACTTTATTTTAAAAATATATTTTCAAGCAACTCAAACCTAAAAAAAAAGGTAAGTTAAAGTTGAATTTTTTCTAAGTTATAGCCTACAAGTTATAAATATTCTACTGCATCCAAAGCTTAAAATGAATCTGCAAATCCTGCATCTACCTCAAAGTCTCCCACTGCATCAATCCAGTACCTTGTAAACATTACTTTGTTTCCAGACAGGCTGTTGCAGCATTGAATCAGATCGAAAATGACAATTTCAGCCAGTTCTTGCCATTTTTGTGAACAATATGAATCAGATGGCCCGTGGGTTTGCTGTCTGAGTCTGACACTATATTTGACAGTTCACCTGAAAGAAGATTCAGACGGGATCTCAGCACATTTTCATGCCACAAGCCACATCTGTCCTTTTTTAACCCAAAAATATGCCTCAGCATTCACTACACTTGAAGCGGTGTGCTTCTTGTCATCATAGAAGCCAGGCAGGGCCGCTATCAGCCTACCCAGAATGGTGGACTGGACACTGATGAGGGTATTGCTGTATGCCCCGTTGAATTGAAGCAGTGAGGAGTCGATGGTGAGCCAGGTTGGCAGGCTGCAATGGCAGGGTCTGGTGTCTAGTTGCCTTTGCCCAGGTGTCCCCAGTGCTTGGTCTGTACTCAGTCGTGTTTAAAGAGAAGTTTTGAAGGCATATGGAGAATCAGTTTGGACCACTGGCCTGCCACCCATTAGACTAATTAGATCAAGATGGAGCGAAAAGGATTTTCCTGTCCTTCACCCAGAAAATCAACACTCATTTTAACGCAATCACAAACAATATGAGGAACTCAGAAGCACCTTATGAACAGGATCATTTAAAGCAGTTATCAGAACTAAAATTGTTACATTAAGCTGAACATTTCATAGATATGTGATAAAATGCATTGCCTCATGCCATATTTTTACTTTTTAAATCATGCTTACAGAAATGATACAAAACCGGCTTTTGAAACCTTTATGATTCTTTCTGAGCTATTCAGATTGACTGTGTGGGTGAGCTATTCATGGGCAATGCTAATTTGAGGTTTTCAGCAGTTATGATGATGGATATCCTGTTGATCTCGTAAATAAAAGTTTCTTACCAAAAAAAAAATATATATATATATATATATATATATATATATATATTAGTATTATGGAGTCACCTTTTTCTACATGAAGGCAGCATGAATAACTGACAGCTACACAAATGTCTGTATTTTCTTTACAGTTTTGGCTTTGTATTTTTTTATAAAAATAAAATGGGTAGATATGTTCAATACGGTTTTATATTAGCAACCGCTAACAAAATTGCAATTAAAAAAACAACATCAGAATGTATTCATCTTAATGTTAATTTACACATTAGAGAAAATTACAAATAAAGCTGACAAAATGACAAACACACAGACAACTAAAGTGTAAAAAAAAATTGTAGTGTAAAATGCACTCTCAGATGTTTTGTACATTTTTTTGAATAGAAAAGTTTTTAATTTTTCCTTCTTTTATTTTTTCCTTCCAGGACCTAAACGTCATTTCCAAAGCTTTTGCCCTTGTGAAGTGGACAGCAGGCTCTTTATTTCCATTAGAGCTGTTATTGTTATTATTTCAGACAGCAATGCCAACAACACTGAAAATGGAAAGGGAGAAGAGAAACAAGCAATCTGCCATGTTGGTGGGGTGCCGCAAATAAAATCTAATGAGGTGTACATTTGCGGATATATGTACAACAGTCACATTTTTAGATTACTTACATGTATCACAATAAATCAAAACATGTAAATGTAGAAATCCTATATATATATATATACAGTATATACCTGTACTCCTCTGAATCATTGGCAAAAATGAACTGCAAAAATGAACTTTATATATGTTTTATAGGGAAAACCACTTCTGAATCATTGGCAAAAATGAAATGGCCAGTTCTGAGCAGAAGCCAGCACATTCTTATACAGTTACATTTGGGGAAATTACATACATTTGGGCTTTGTTCTCACCCTCCTCAAAGAACAAGCATTAAGGCTGTAATTGGATCAGTAAAAGCTGGAGAAAAGTTTTCTCCCGAAGCACGCACAAAGCCCAGTCCTCCTGTAACCTAAATTGTTAATGGAGACAAATGTTCTAGTGCATCCTGGGAGATTTCACTAATGGGGGAAATAACAAGGGGTAAAGCAGGGAGGCTTTTCAGAAGAGGCTGTGCTTCTGGGGCCCAGAGACTGCTGGGTACTCAACGCTGACATCCCCGAACTCCCAACGTCCCAGCTCCTCTAATACAGCGAGTTAATCTAACTGACAGAACATCATCAAACTCTCCCTCTTCCTAGCTTTTCCTCCCTGTCTACTTTTCAAGTGAGCTAAATCAACAGCGTAAAGACACCCTCAAACCCCACACCGTTCTTAAGAAGGAGAATTCTGCAAACCAGCACTTTCGTCACAAAATATATATCTCAGCACAACACTGCATCATCTCAGCATGGCATTTAGGAAGTTCTGGAAAGTTCAAACGGTAGACTTCAGCAAATCTTTTCAAACTTTGAAATGATCGCGTCAACAAAACATGAGCAATGGCCTAAAAAGGCCCAAAAACACGTTAAGGCATGTTTTATCTTTCTTAGAAAGAAATGTGATGAGTTTGAGCTCAAGAAAATCCTGAGTTAAATAAAACTTGCTTTGCTAATATGAAGCCGCTTCGTTTGATTTAATTTGCTGGTTTCTTATCACATAGAAAACATGCTGCTGCACACACAACAGTCTGACGCCTGAAAAGACCTTGTGTTATGCCTGCCACTCTGTCCTCGGGCACAATCAATAAACTGTTGTATGAAGCAGATAAAACTGACCACGGATCCATAATGAAGTAGGGGAAAAATGTTTGGTTAAATGAGTATAAAATCAAGTTAGACTAGCAGCTAGTTTTATGAATTAAATGTAATAATTCTTCTCTTGTAGTTTATAAAATATGAACAGAACATAAACCAAAGATCAGACACAATATATCATAATTACAAAACTAATGGTTACAGTGAATTATTGTAATTAATGTAGGACGTTTATTTTAGTTTCATTTGTGTGCATTATATTACTGGAAGAGAGGAAGGAAAGAAATACCAAGATATAGGTTTTTGGATTACCTTAAATAAAAAAATTTCCATTTATTGTCACCATATCAGTAAGGAAGTCTTAATGTTTGAAATATGAACAACCTTTCATTCTATTAATACTTTACTTTTTTAATATTTCCTCACTCTGTTTCTCAACAATAAGCACAAACTGTCTCTTTTTTATTATTTGATTTCCATATCTGGATTTCTATTCACCCCAGGATAATTCTTAACCTATAATGAAGAAATTAGTCTACCCTAAAATTAGATTTCGCCAGAAAACAGCATTTCTGTTGTTGACATCAAACTGACTGTCTGACTCCAGGAGGTACTGCTTACAGGCACACTCCACTCATCTTTGATTCTCTCTTTCTTTCGTGCTTGCCTTATTCAGCCGAACTGAAAAATGCATTTTGCATTGTTTACGTAGGGTCAGACTAGATTTTCTTTCCTTTTTAAAGTGCTTAAATGCACACTTCAGAAAATAACCAGGTTTATATAAATGTGCCTGTAAAAAAAAATCAAATCAAAACCTATAAACCCATTTTGCCTTTATAAACAAGTTGACGTTGTACGGTTACATGTTTTCGCATCATGTTTTGCTTTCTCTCTTGCTCTCTGGAGAGTAGCTAAAATGTTTTTGATCTCCGCAGCATGAGATGTCTTAATTTCACATCGTCTTCGTGACATCATCTCCCACGCTTCTGCCACGTTGTAATCTCTGTGCATCAATGCCGTTGAGAAGAGCAGGTATTTTATAATCTTCTCAGCGTATGAACGACACACCATCAGATATATTTAAAGCCCACGGGGATAAAGCCAGCGACTCACCTTGAATGGATAATGCTCTGCATATTGATATTCTTTTTCTCCTTCGCTCCCTCGTTTTCTCTCTCAAGCTCCATTTCTTTTGTCTGCACTCAAGTGGCATTATGGGAAATCTGCAATACAAAGTCAGACACAACTGAGGGGTACTAAGACACTAAGCAGTCCCACAGTTAATTTATTTCAAATCCAGCTTTGCTCTACCTACAGACTGTGGCCCTTATTCGCAAACCATCTGCACTCCTCACCCATCCCCATGTCTCTTTTCTCATCCATATTAGACGGCTTGAAGAGAAAGCATTATTAGAGCTAACTTCTGAAAAGACTGCACTCAAGAGGGCTTCTGTACAACAGCTTCCATCTTTTGAACGTCAATGTCAGAGCATTTAGGTATGATATGGAGAAGACGATTAGACAATAAAGTTTTCAAAGTTTTTCTTCAAGGGTGCTTCTCTATTTTCAGAGCAGAAAACCTGGAGGATAAATTCCCATACTTTTTGGAAAATACGCCACAGCTAACCGTAGATATGTGTCTGTAGAGTTAGATGATCATTTCGGCGTTGAACGTCTACGTGAATGCTTCAATGGAGAACACCCATCAAAACAGCAACTTGAAAACTTGCGTTCTGCTTTGCTGTTGCTCGGACTGCAGGAAAGACGAGAACAAGCGTGACGTGCCACACCGTTTGAGCATCGTCAGGATACTGTTGGAACAATGTCAGGAATATTGCTGATTGAGTGGTTGAAGTCCAAAAAGATCTATAATTGAAAACGAGAAGATTGTAGCCTGTCAGGCATTCTGATATCTTTTTAATTACATTTCTTTTCCCAGTGTCTAACGGGGATGTGATGGTTATGATGATAGGCACAGCTCAGCTGTAGAAAGCTGCCTTCATTAAAAAGCAGGATCTTCAAGAACGTACTGTAAGACTAATTAAAATGGGAAAGGGGAAAGCTAGAGAGGGTGAGAATAGGATGGAGGAAAAATCTGCTATGTCTACATAATTACTTTTGCCTTCATTTGAAGTTTTATTTTGCTAGGAAATTCAACCTTGAAATGAAAGCAAAACCCATAAAGGCTGGAAAATGCTGCTGAGGAACATTTAATGATAAAAGGCTGAGAACGGATTGTGTACCTGACCACGGTTACATCTCACTCTCTCTCTTTTTTTTCAAAAAGCTTTCGTGACATCTCCACCGCTAAATTGGCAAAAGTTATGTTTTCAAATGGCAGCACAAGGCAAAGTAGGAGTGCGATTCCCCTCGAATCTAATTCATTAATTGTTATGCTTCAGAATCTTCGAAAACAGAGTAAGGGCACCAGAAATAATTAGGAACCTACAGCATGAGCAGGGTGATATTTTAAAATTCAGTTTGCTTGTTTTTAACATTATTATCGGGACACGTTAGATCATTTCTTCTCCTTCTCGAGGCAAACCAAATAACAACAAATACCATCACCTGCTCCCCTAAAACAGAATGTTTTATTATGTTTATTTTCTAATAATTTATATATTATTTATTAGTTTAGTTTTTTAACGTTTCTTATAACAAGAGTCAAAATCTGGCTGTGTTAGAGGTACCATCTCATGAAATACAAGGACTTCTTAATAAGGTGGTTATATTCTTTTGAAAATTGTCTGGTCTTTAGAAAGTGCAGCCCACCTGACACAATTAGGCCAGCAGGGGCATTAACCAGCCTTTGATGATGGCGTACAATTTATTTGATGTGAGGGTGAGATCTTTACCCAAAGTGCAGGTTTTGATTTGTCACTGTGGTAGTGTTGAGATCTCACCTACCCTTCAGTTGCTCAGAGCTTTCCCAGGCCTGAAGCAGAAGACTCCTGACTGTGAGCAGAAGTGCCATTAGGAGCTTTGATTATCTCCATATGGTCCCAACGAAGAAAATGACAGTCTAAACTGAGATGTCTTTCTAAGGCCAGCCTGTCAATAGACTTCCTGCTTAACTTTAATTATTTAGACATTCTATATAACAAATATAATACGTTTGTCCTCTATATAGGATGTATATGTAACTACACCATAGACCTTAGTGGAATAAATCTAAGTGCTAAGCATCTGTCACTAGACATAAGGAAGCTCTGTGGTGGCCAGTATTAGCGAGGCGCATGATTAAGGTGGATCCCATGGAGCTAGCAGAGCTAAGCTTTGGGTATCCTGAGGGTGTAAGAGGATCTCCTCAGATGCTGAGGTCAGTGTTGGTTCAACCAGGCTGAATGCCAGCTCACTGAATAAACTATGACCTGTATAGTCATGTAACCTCTCAGTTATGGAGGCATTGATAGTCATGCCTCAGACCAGATGGCATTTTTTTATATTTTCATTTTTGTGCTGATTTTGGTGGAAATTCTGCAGAGTTGAATTGGAGTACTGTAGCTTAGAGTGCAGCACTCTTTTTAATAGCTGGAATGATAATGAAAATAGTGATGGATTTATGTACAGTCAGCCAGTCTTCATCACAGAATAAAGTAAGTTAAAATGTATGTTATTCTCATATTTTACTTAAAATAGAATATTTTTATGTAATGGGCTATAAGTAAACAACTCCAAAACAATTTATTCAAACTAATGAATAAATAAATATAAAGCCATTCATCATTTCTATATTATTAGATTAGTTGGTTAACATATTTAGTTATGCACCTTGTCTCATACTTTAAGTCAATTTAAGAGGTATTGTTAAGTCTTTAATGGGAAGTAAATTGGAAGTTCTAATCCTTTAGCTATAGATCTCTTTGATATTTTGTTTGCTATATATAGTAAATGTATTTTTTCTTATTTTTAATGAATTAATTGTACTTACATTTTTCATGGTATGCTAATTCTGTCTATTCCGTCACACTTTTTATTAAAATGTATGTTTATTTTATTTTTAGTCTAGCTCTTTTGTCTCACTCCACCAGCCAAGGCTAAAAAAACTTTAGAATAATTTGACTTGTCAAAAAAATCCTGGGGCCTGATGTATAAACGCTGCATACGCACAAAAACTGTGCGTACGCCAGATTTCACGCTCACGTTCGGATTTATAAACAATGAAATGAACGTGAGAATG
>JAUCNO010001092.1:2335720-2365971 GCA_032353835.1 Enteromius viviparus | reverse complement strand
CGATAAAATCCGATACTGTTTTTTTTGGTCAATATCGGACCTATTTCCGATATCAATATCGGATCGGGACACCCCTAGTTAGAACCTTTGCGGCCCAGTGCTAGAGAAAAAAACCCCAAGAAGACCTGATCAAGGAGCCACAAACAGTAACAGTACTAGTCAAATAGCATTTTAAGACAAGTAAGTAACGATTTACTTAACTCACAGATATACGATTTACGATAATGATTTCACAATACAAATTTGATTTACAACAAATTATAAATGAAGTGTCTTTATTATTTGTCCAATAAAGTGCTGCACATTTCTAAATGTAAAATATCATTTGAAAGAGTGCAGTTTCACTGTTTGACTGCAGGTGGCGCTCATGTAACAGCAATTATGTACTTTATAAGTATTACTTTAACTATGTCAGTCAGTTCCCCTCTGCCATACATTCATATAAAACCCATCTCCGACTAGGCCTATAATGCAATTTGTCTAACATCTCAACTGACTTCAATAGTCCAAATTAACTGACTTGGGATGCATCATTACATCTCTATAGTGGACTTAACAGGACCCCCTTCAATCTACTTTAGTGTGGAATGAGCAAAATTGGACTCTGCCCTTTGAAGGGAGAAGGGCATAGGGATGCTCACATCTGTTTGAAATTTGCACAGAGTTTCAAGTGAAGACCCGACAGCGATTTTTCTTATTGTCTATAATTTGAAAGATGGGTACTTTACAAATAACACTTTTTAAGGTGCAAAAGGCTTTGTATTTCCTACCTTAGCCAAGGTGATGTTGATGACCTGCGTAGTGCGACGCCTGCGAGCTGAAGCAGTGAGTTTCTTTGCAGAGTCAACCACAAGATCGCCAATAGAATTGATGCTGGACTCTAGTTTGTGCTCAAAGGCATCATTGCGTTTCCCTTTATGCCTGTTGCCTTGTTGACTCATAGGCGTGAAGTAGAGAGTCTCCAGGGATTCAGCCCCGAAGGCACGACGTTTAGCGGCCAAACGCTCAGAACTACGTACCAGTGGAGTGCTGGATTCACCCCGTATTGCCGAATGACTGCCAAATTGAAAAGAGAAATACAATGGCACTGCATTATGATAATTACCTGGAATATAATGATATAAGTTTTTATGATTGTTTTATTGCTTTACCTGCTAGTGTTGAGCGAATCATTCAGCTCAAACTCTAAGCTGTCTGTACTGGTGTCCTGCTGTTTCTCCGGGACTCTAGTGTACAGACTTTCTCTGTGTCTCATATTCTCTTTGTCACTGGTCATCTTCTGCTCTCGCAGTTGCCTGTCAGCAAAGTCCACCTATGACAAGCACACAATTAGATATGCAACTGGACAGGAAAAATCAAAGTGCAAAGCTTGATCCAATCTCTTTTCCACATATTAAAGCGTAAACTAACTTGTGCTTCCAAGCTTTTCACTTTGGCTGCAAGGTTCTTCTCGTTGGTGCTCGTCTGGTCTAGTTCCATGCGAGCCAGTGTCAGTTCCATTTCCAGAGCTTTGACTTCCCTCTTGCTGGCCTCCAATGACTGCTCGAGAGTTTTGTTCAACTCCTGAGCCTCCACCAGCAGCTGCTTTTTACCGTTGTAGTGATTCTTGGCCTTCTCCACCTGAAGAAGTATAGCACGTTATGGCAAACTGTAGATTGTCCAAAACAAACTCTCAGAAACATAAATACTCAAGAAAGAAATAAGACCTGTGATTTGTAGTGCTCTACTACTTCCGACTTTGTCTTCAGCTGCTCCAGGAGTTCCTGTTTCTGTTCCTCCCACTTTTGGGAAGTCTTTCTAACAGCGAGGATGGAACTATTTTGCTCCTCTACCTTCAACTCCAGCTCAGCTTGAATTCTCCGGGAGGCATTGCACTCCCTCTGGAGAGACTGGTTGAGAGAACTCAGGTGGTCCTTCTCCTGCCTCAGCATCTCCATATTCTGCTGGAGCCCATCAAGTTGACAACTGTCAGCATTGAGCTCCACAATCCTCTTCTCCAGATCTTTCTTTGAGTTTTGGATCTCAATTATCTCTTTTTCCTTTTGTTGGCACAGCATTTCCATCTTCCCCAGCTTCTGATTCATGGTCTGCAGAAGTTGGTCTTTGTCTGACATGTCATGACTGGTAGTTTCTAGTTGTCTCTGTAGGTTTACAACTTTTTCTTCCAGCATTCTGCGGAGATCATCTTCAGACTGTTTGGCTCTTAACTGCTGATCATTAATTTCATCTTTGAGACAACTTATTTGAGCTTCCCTTTCTGAGGCAAGAGTGGAAACCTGTAGTATTTTAGCCTGAAGTGCACTTATATCCTTCTCAAGCCCCTGAACCCTTTCTTTAAGATTCTCTTGTGCACAAACCTCCTTTTTAAGCAACTGAACTTCAGATTCCTTCTGAGAAACTGTAGTAGTCAAGTCTGCCACTTGCAACTTGAGAGAAACCAGGTTGTCCTTTAATGAGTTGTGTTCAACCTCTAAAGCAGAAATCTCCTGTTGCTTCTGCACTTCATTTTCTTGGTAATTTTGGATTTCATCTTTAAGAGAGGTTACTTCTGTTGATAGGCTGTCTCTATCCTTTTGCACAGTTTCCAAATTCTGCTGGTACTCCTCCAGTTTTTGTTGTTTCTCAACAAGAAGCTCGTCAATCCTCTTCTCCAGGGCTTCCTTTGAGTGTTGGATCTCAAGGAATTCAGTTGACAGGATTTCTCTTTCCTTTTTCACCTCTTCCAAATTTTGCTGGTACACCACCAGCTGTTGTTTCTCAACAAGAAGCTCACCAATTTTCTTCTCCAGATCCTCCTTTGATTGCTGGACCTCAAGGACATCTTTCTCCTTTTGTTGACACAGCAGTTCCACTTGTTTCAGCTTATGATCCAAGGACTGCAAAAGATGGTCTTTGTCTGAAACATCACAACTGGTATCTTCTAGTTGTTTCTGTAGTGTTGCAATCTTTTCTTCAAGTGCACTGCGTAGATCATCTGCAGACTGTTTAGCCCTTAACTGCTGATCGTTTACTTCATTTTTAAGAGAACTTATTTGAGCTTCCCTCTCAGAGGCAAGAGTGGAGGCCTGTAGCATTTTAGCTTGAAGGTCTCGTACATCTTTCTCAAGCTGCTGGGCCTTTTCTCTAAGGTTCTCTTGCTCACAAACCTCTTTTTTAAGCAACTGAAGCTCAGATTCCTTCTGAGAAGCTGTACTTGTCAACTCCACCACTTGTGTCTTAAAAGTAGCCAGGTCCTCCTTCAAGGAGTTGCGTTCAACCTCTAAAACAGAAATCTCCTGTTGCTTCTGCACTTCATTTTCCTGGTAATGTCGGATTTCATCTTGAAGTGAGGTTACTTCAGTTGACAGGCTGTCTTTTTCCTTTTGCACTGTTTCCAAATTCTGCTGGCACTCTAACAGCTGTTGTTTCTCAACAACAAGCTCACCAATCTTCTTCTCCAAGTCCTCCTTAACCTGATGGACATCTTTCTCCTTTTGCTGGCACAGCAGATCCATCTGCTTCAGCTTCTGATCTAAAGTCTGCAGAAGTTGGTCTTTGTCTGAGACGTCTCGACTGGCAGTTTCCAGTTGTCCCTGAAGGGTTTTTACCTTCTCTTCCAGCCCTTTGCGAAGATCATCTTCTGTATGTTTAGCCCTTAACTGATTTGTCAACTGATCTTGAAGAGAATTAACACAGACCTCTCTTTCAGAGGCTAGTGTGGAAACCTCTAGGATTTTAGCTTGAAGTTCATTAATCCTCATCTCAAGTTCCCCACGCTTGGTAGTCTCAAGCTCCCGGGCATTTTCTCCAAGGCTTTCTTGTTGGTGAAGCTTGTCTTGAAGCAAGACAAGTTCAGAATGTTTCTGTGAAGCTGCAGTGGTTTCCTCCACTAACTTCTTCTCAAGGACAGCCATGTTCTCCTTTAACATGTTGTGTTCAACCTCTAAAACAGATATTACCTGTTGCTTCTGCATTTCAGTGTCCTGGTAGCCACGAATTTCCCCTTTAAGAGACGCTACTTCAGTTGACAAGTGGTCTCTTTCTTTCCTCAATATTTCCAAATTCTGCTGGCACTCAGAAAGCTGTTGTGTCTCAACATGAATCTCAACAATCCTTCTCTCCAGTTTCTCCTTTGCCTGATGTGTTTCAAAGACATCTTTCTCTTTTTGAAGGAAATGCCCTTCCATCTCTTTTAGTTTGTGATCCAAAGAGCCCAGCAGTTTGTCTTTATCCACAGCATAACGATTGACTGTATCCAGTTCTTCTTGTAGTGTGCCAACCTTCTGCTCCAATTCTCTGCGAAGATTATCTTCAGATTGTTTGGCATGCAATTGTTGATTCTTCATCTCATTTCGAAGGGAGATTACTTGATCCTCTCTCTGAGAGGCAAGAGTGGAAACCTCTACAATTTTGGCCTGAAGTTCACACACCCTTTTCTCAAACTCTTCACACTTGACTGCCTCAAGCTCCACATCTTTTTCTCTAAGGCTTGCTTGATGGGAAAGCTCACGCTGAAGCAAGAGGAGTTCAGATTCCTTTTGGGAAGCTGTATTAGTCACCTCCACCATCTGTTTCTGAAGAGCAGACATGTTTTCCTTCAAAACATTGTAATCAGCCTGTAACAGAGACATTTCTTGTTGGGAACGGTAAATTTCTTCTTGGAGAGATGATACCTGATTGGATAGATGGTCTCTTTCTTTTCTCAGCATTTCTAAATTCTGCTGGCACTCATCCAGTTGTTGTTTCTGCTCAATAATCCTCCTTTCCAAGTCTTCCTTTGCTTGGTGCATCTCAGTAACATCTTTCTCTTTTTGTTGGCACAGCAATTCCACCTGCTTGAGCTTCTGATTTAAAGACTGCAGAAGACTATCTTTGTCCGCAGCATCATGATTAGCAGTATTTAGTAGTTCTTGCAGATTTCCAATCTTCTCTTTTAGCTCATTGCGTAGATCATCTTCACACTGCTTTGCTCTTAGTTGTTGATCCTTCATCTCATCCTGAAGAGAACTCAGACAAGCTTCTTTCTCCGAGGCAAGAGAGGTTATCTCAAGGACTGTGGCCTGAAGCTCACTTATAGTCCTCTCAAGCTCCTCACGTCTGGCTTTCTCAAACTCCTGAGCTTTTTCTCTTAGGGTTTCTTGATTACAAAGCTCCTGTTGAAGCCAGTGGAGCTCAGATTCCTTCTGTGAAGCTGTAGCAGTCACCTCAGCCAACTGGTTCTGAATAGAACTTATGTTTTCCTTCAACACATTGTGTTGTGCCTCTAAAACAGACAATTCTTGCTGTTTCTGCACTTCATTTTTACTGTAATGGCAGATCTGCTCTTTAAGAGATGTTACTTCTACTGACAGAACCAGCAGTTCTTCTTGTTTTTCTGAAGCAACTGAAGAAGCGGAATCAAGTTCTTGCTGAAGTTTTTTAACAGTGTCCTCATGCTCTTTGCGATTTGATTTTATCATTTGATTTATTTCAATATTTTGTTCCTTTACAAGCTTTAACTCGTGGCCTATATTGTCATAATCATTCCTCAGAATTCTGATTTCTTCATCTTTTAGGGAAATCTGTTGGGAAAGATCCAGAATTTGTGTTTGAAGGTTGCTGATTTTGGTAAACGCCTGACTTACATTGTTCTCCTCCTCTGTTTTCTCCTGTCTGAGAATATTTATTTTCTCCTGAAGGTCTCCAATGGACTGCAGATGCTCATCAAGATCTCGCTGCAATGTGCATGCCTCCTTTTTCAGGGATTCATTTTCTTGCACCACTTTCTGATGCTCTTCCAGCTTCTTCTCATAATCCTGAACTATGGCTCTGGCACTTTGCAAGTCCAAAATAAGGGCATTCAGAGCATCTTGCTGTGACGCCCTTTCCATTTCCAAACCCTGAATCTCAGCATGCAAAGCGTGAACCATCTTATCTAATGAGGCTACCTTCCCCTCCAGCTCCTCTCTCTGTTGGCGAAGGTCTGCAGAGATTTTGATCTCTGCTGTCAACTGCACTTCCACCTGTTGCAGGCGAGAAACATCACTTTCCAAAGCTGATATTTGTGTGGTGAGCATTTGCTTCTGTGTCTGTAAAGCCTCCTGCAGTGTTTCTCTCTCCAAACGGATGCTGTTGATGGAGTGCTCCAGATCGACCACCACCATTTGAAGTCTTTTGGTTTCCTTTTCAAAAGAGCCTCTCTCCTCAGCCAACAAAGCCTCAACTTCGGCCTTTTCCTTCTCAAGGCGGTAAATAGTATCCTGAAGTTGAGCGAGTTTAAGAGTCAGATCTGCCAACTCCTGTTTAAGCTTCTCCCACTGATAAAATTAAGAGATTAATAAATGTTAGTCAAAACTTGCGAACTCCAGTAAGATGTGTCACGTCACAGTGAATTTATGTATGGACACCACAAGAACATGATGTGAGCTTCAAACTCTGATAAACCAAGCTTGTATAATCTGATGTTATCATATTTGCAACATAACCATAATATTACACTTTAACATTTTGTGATGAAAAACTATAAATAAAAAGATTAAAATTTTTAAAACATAAATATATATATATTATACTTAAAGATATTGACAAAACATCTCACCTCCATGATGGGCCCCAAAACCTCTCCTTTCTCTTGAGATTGAGCTTTCTGTAGCTCATCCTCCAGAACAGAGATCTTTCCCTGAAGTATCTGAACATGCTCACTCAGACTTTCCTGCACAATGAGTTGAAACATAGCGAAGAACACAGTTTAATGCCAGAGAGTATAAAGTATACAGTACATGAGTAACTTAAGTACAATTGTTCTACCTTGTGCATGACGGCCTCATTTAGCTCCTTCTCCAGAAACTCTTTTCTGCTCTTCCACTCAGTCTGTGCCGATTCGTGAGCCAGTGTGAGTTTGGCAACTTCCTCCTCAGCTCTTGCCAGCTGAGCAAAGGCATTTCGCACCTGATGGGGCCAGACACAGGTAAAAATGATCTGATCTGACCATTATTTTAAGCAGGACCTCAAAACAAGGAAACAGTCTCTCACCTGTACAGTAAGTGTCCCATTCTCCTCTGTCAGTTCATCAATCTTTCTCTCTTTTTGGGAGTTGTCTGTTTTTAAGTCTTGGCATTGCTTTAGAACCTCATGCACTCTGTGGAGAAGACTGTACGAAAAAAAAAAGTCACTTTAAACAAACCTTTTTATTTGATTAACTATCAGTAACCCAGAATTGACCTTCAGTGCACCTCACCTCTCGTTCTTCTCCTGCAGCTCCAGCAGTGCAGCTATATGGTCCTTCTCCAGCTCTCCTTGTTCTCGCAGCATTCGCTCTACTCTGTGCTGTAACTGAGAAATTACGCCCTCTGTGTGCAAAATAGAGAAAAGTTCAACCAGTTCATACAAGGACCACATTTTATCTCATTCACTCAGGGCAGCACAATAAAATTTAAGGAAACATGGTAATGGATGGGTAGATCTTTGGTACCCTTCTCGGAGATGATGTTGATATGATTGGCTAGTTCTTTCTCCAGCTCGTCTCTCACATCTCCCTCCTCCGCCAATTCTTTCCTGAGTCTCTTCAGCTGGAAATGCGGCGTGGTCATAATTTCCGGCACTGGAGACCTGGAGATAAAGTGTAAGGGTATTCTTTAGGAAATTATCAATCAGCAAACTATCATATGCAACTACATCTGTGCATGTGTTCTGCTCATGTTAATTATCACACACAAAAATAAAGGACAAAAAAGAGGATTTAAAAGCAGAAAGTTTAAGAAATGCTTAGATAAATTATTTTGTTAAAAGTATAATATTTGAGCTGTAATTATGCTTAAATATTTTTTACACTAATTTTAGGATTTACGGAATTGCATAAAAGTTTGCACAGGTTAGCAAACCTATTTTTCCCCCAAAATCAAACATTTTAATATTAACAAATACATTTCAGCTTATGTGCTTTACAATTTCAGGGTAAACTGAATTAAAAAAAAAAACTAAAAAAAAAAAGCATTATGAGCAATATTATGAACCCAGAATATTTCTTCCTATGTGAACATAAAACAATCAGTTTTATGTAGAACAGAATACTAATTCTATTATTATTCTCATACACTGTCACCATACAAATACAACTTCTACAGCAGAGACTTATTAAACCTTTTTTATGGCTTTAGTCAAGAAGCTGCTTTGTCCTACAGCAAAAAAAAACTGACCCGTCCGAGCTGGAAGCCACTGTACAAAGCTCTTGAAACTGAACTCTGGGAGGCCGTTGGGACCGGCTGATGATCGGAGATTCGTCTTCTGTGTATAACAGCGAGCTGCCGCTGCTTCCACTGCTGGAGTTCACGACGTTCATAAAAGCTACAGAGAGGGAGAATGTGAAAAATAGATGATTAATAGATTTACTTTAACACTTTCCATAACCCAATCACTAAGCATGGTGATTACTTACAGTCTTGGCCAAGAAACTGATCAAGACTTTCGTCTAAAGACAGACCATCAGCATCGTCTTTTACAAAACGAAACATGGATGTAACTTCCGACTGACACAGATAGAGAAAGAGGGATTAATAAGAACCTGTAAAATTCAGTGCAGTAACACTAGATATAGAACTAAGAAAAGCAAAGCATCTAGTAAGTGACAGAATGCAGTCATTAGTAAACACTCACCTCTACATCTGAATCCATGGGCAGCAGAATGCCCTTTTTAAAAGTGCAGTAACAAAGCAAAAGTGCCACCTGTTCACACACACATTAACACAGATAAATGCACAACATTTGACCTGCATATCAATTCATCCAAGAAATAGTAAAGGTAATTTCTTAAATTTTGGCCAGTTGTTCATACGCAGCTTCAGAAAACTTCAAGTTTAAATCTAAATACATAATGAGATTTAGTTTTTGTTATGCAAAAACAACTGCCACACATTCAGCTTAAATACAAATCTATAATTAGCACGTCATTTTCAATGGGATTCAATCTTTTAGATGCCACAGACCCCAAATATGAGTCAATCAGACGCCAATCCTAATTATTGTTTTTTGCAGTATTGTTAATGAAATTTTATTATTTATTATTACTTCATACAAGTATTATTAGTTTTTTTCCTATTATAATCTACTTACCTTGACCTAATATTAGAATAATTATCGTTTATTAAAGGTTTTTATTATGTATTTGTTTAAAATGCTGATTTATACCTTAGCAAGCTGAAGCTCGAGGTCAATCCCTCCACTGATCTTCTGTAAGATGAGGGAACTTTGTCTTTTGATAAGGTGAAAATCATCTGTACATTTAAGACAGAAAGAAATACTATATTTTTTAAAAAGAAAATGAATATTTCAAACATATAAAAATATATATATGCCTAAATGTAAAAAATGCTGTATTTTGCACATCAAGCAAATGTAAGAACAAAGGTCTTGACAGAGTTTTTGTTTTTTATAATTATAATTTTTTAATAATTAGGCTTAGACACAGAAAAAGGTGTTAATCAACAAATAATGTCAACAGAGCATGTAATTTGCCACTACTAAAACTTTTCACTGAAATCATAAAGTGCCTAATTGAACATTATTATCTATGACAGCTGATGCAAAGCCAAAGATGCAGAACATATGCATTAAACTATACAAAAAAAAAACCTACTCACCATGCAAAACACTGAAAATGATTTCCACGTTCTTGTAAAGGGATAAAGTCTTAAATTCCTCATTGTTCTCCATGCCCCTTCTAAAGTAACAGATAAAGCATGTGTCAAAGGTAAACAGGGTAAGTTGCAATTATAAAGGTATTTCCATAATTACCACCCAAGAGTCTCCAAATGGCCACTTACAGTTTGAAGCAGATCTTTAGAAGTCGAGTCCCATCTCTCAAGGGAACGAAATCCCAGACGTGCTTCTCTGGAAACATGGCATTCATCTGTCAAAACAACAACAGTCACTATCTTATAGAGGAAAGTCTTTAGACTGTAAGCATGTCAACAGCTTAACAATATATTGCATTGGTCAGTTCTTTGATTAAGTTAACAGAAACTGGATGACACACTTACCCATGCTAAGAGCGGCCCCACCTTGTTTATATTAAACTTCATGGCGGACTCTATAAAAACATATCTTGAAATTATAATACAGCAAATAAGGTGGAGAGAAAAAACTAATCAAAGTATAATATCCAGCGACACAGTTCTGTTTTAATTTTACCTGAAAAACATCACCAGACTAACAAGTGTGCTTAATGTTTACACTTATTGGATTGGAAAAAAATACACTATAAGAGGTCATTAGTGAACATTTTAAGTATATAACATAGGTCTATTTTAATGGTAATAAAACTATCACATATATTTTAACTTAATCACAAACACATTTCTACTGTTCAATATGATGCATATCAATAATAGCCTCTATAAAAACTTGCCAAAGTGTTATGAAGTGCAAATAAATTCAATATATTAATATATGCAGTATAATTACATTCAACAAGGTAACGTTAAGTCGAGTGTGTTTATATTTGTTTGTTTACTCTGTAACGTTAAAGTCGCAGTTTAAAAACTAGTATATATCGTCATGTCATAAACAATGATCTCATAATACACCATATATCGCTGAATATAATTATTATAAATTAATGAATTAAACTTTTTACCGTGATTCCAGGGTGAGACAAAAGAAGGACACACATCGAAACACTGGCTGAAACGTTTTGAAATTCAAACTTCCAGGGTTGACTGTATCTGAACAGCTATTGGTCGTCACGTGATGACGCAAAGCTCCGGACTCATTGGCTGACTCAAATCAAAGTAGCCAATGGAAGCCCAGCTTCTTCCGCAACGCCCCATGTAGGAAGTTTTATAAGTCTATGCTTTTTGTGAGTTGTTATAAAACGCCAAAAGCCATATATTCAACGTATAGTTTTAGAAATTTTAAAATATAAAGTATATAACCATGTCTAATGATGAAACAGACAAAGAAAGTGAAGTAAGAAAGAAAAAGAAACCGCCCGAAAATCGAATGAACTACATCTCCCAGAATGCTATACTAAGCCTATGATTTCCATAGTAACTTTGTTGGGGTCCGCCCAACTTGGCGTGACCCAAAGGTTTCAACGAATAAAGAGCACTTAAAATTTACGATAATTTTTTTTAATTACTTTATTTTTACATTTTAATTGTCATTGCATGTAAATCCGCATTTTTTTGCTCTATGGCCTTAATTAAGATTAATCCGTTTTTGTAGCTTCTTTTAACCATATTGCAATTTGTAGTTTTTAATCTTGTTTTCTGCAGGCTGGAAGTTGGAATATGTTTGGATCTCCAGTGGATTTTTCATTTAGACAGCTCAACACAGTTTCAGGTGTGTTTCTACAGTTCATACTTTTATCTGTTCGAAAGATTTGCTCAAATAGCTCATTGAACTCCTTTTGTACTGCAAAATGGCAATCAAATATATATAATATTATTTGATATTGTTTTATATAGATATTAGTAGATATTTTTAGTATCTAAATGAGGCACATTTATAACGTGATAGAACTGTCATATACGTAAACGAGTCGTTTTATTTATTCGGATAGTTCCAATGAATCGGTTCTTTCGATTTACAGAACCGAGCGGGTTTGACCGACGGTCTGAAAACCTTTATTAACAGCCTATAAAGCAGATATGTTTTATATGAAACGTTATATAAAATTCTTGCATGTTTTTTTAATTGTTTTTATTTTTTTCTTGGCAAAAATAATAATAATTTAGTTTGGGTTCTCATCATAAAACTGTGTATGCACAGCAGTTAATACGTACAAATAATGAATACTGTGCATACTTTCTGTGTTCCTGTAGACATGCTCTCTGATAAACCCAATCCAGGCGCTCGTCCACTGAAGCGTGACTCAGAGCAGAAGATCCTCAGCATAACACTCAGACTCAACAACAACTTCCTCTCAGACTTGACGGGGCTAATGGACACGCTCTCCGCTCTTTACGCTGAGCCGGCACGTCTGGCCTGGCTCGACCTCTCCTTCAATGAGTTTCAACACATCCACCCAGTATGCATTTTACCACCTGCTTCTGGCAACTGAGCACAGCGGTTGGTGTAATTACTGAAACACGAGAATACCTTCTTTGAAAAAAAAACACCATTGTCCTTCTTTCCCTCAGATTATCACTCAACTTAAAGAGTTACGCTTGTTGTATCTGCATGGAAACCGTATTTGCAAGTTGTCAGAAGTGGATAAACTTGCTGCGTTGCCGTTTCTCCACACCATCACTCTGCACGGCAACCCCATAGTGACCGAGCGTGACTACAGGTACGGACAAAGGTCAAAGGTCAGGTAGATGCACAAGTCAGGGAGCAGTAGGTTTTCAAAAAATGACAATTCTAGTTTTTTTTTAATGTGTATGACTTTTTTTGACTAATGATGATGAATAATGCTGAATTGTCATTTTTGTCTCGGTACAACATAAAAACACTTTAAGTCAAATGCAGTAAGTGGGTTCTGGCGTGTCTGAAGTGTGTGGATCTCTGTACTCCGTCGTTCCTGACACAACAGGTGCTGAAACTGCGGGTAGGATCTGGTTACAAACCTCTGCTGTCCTGTGCATAGCAACAGTAATCACATATAGTTCTGATACGCAGACGGCATGTGCACGTGTAAGACCATTCTCAGCCCACGCCCTACAATCTCACAAGAATATCTCCAGGTTATACTTGCTTCTGGAAATCAAAAAGAGGCAATGCAACTTATAATTATAAGTGCAGCTAAAATTGCAAATTGCATCAGACACAATTTCCCATTAATACCGCCATGCAAAATATCTTAAAAAAATAGTACAATGTTTATATATGATTGTTTAATTTTCTGTATTGGTATTAGTTACTAAAAATGTTAATTAAAAAATTTACGTGAAATGAACGCTATAAAATATATAATCAAGTCCATAATAATTACAATTTATATCTGTCAAATTTACGGTAAAAAAGCTGGCAGCTGTGCTACGGTAAAACATTTTAGGTTTTACGGTTTTAAGTTAAATACCATCATTTCATTAACTGTTAGAATGTTATTATACCAATCTATTAAAGCACTGAAATCTGTTTATTATCTTTGAAGTACACTGATCAGCACCAAATACAGGTGGTAATGATATAGTCACATGATGAACCGAATCCCATCACAAGCAGCTTTTAAATATGAACACTTATAGAAGGTGCTCAGTGTTAGTCATACAAACACCATACTTAACAACATTACATGTAACACACAACCCTAATAAACATAACGGATAAGAAAAAACTAAGAGTTATTTAAAAAAAAAACAAGAACATTAAATTCAAACAAAATTTGAAATGCAATGCAGGGAATTCTGGGAATTTACCGTACCATTAACCATTTAACAGGATTTTACTGCAGCATTTTCCATTTTTTACCGTTAAAATCACTGTCATTTTTTTACAGTGTAGATAGATGTTCTTTTGAGTTGGATCTTTTCAATGAATCAATTTAATTGACAGCATGTGGACTTCAGCACTTTGATGGAGTAAAAAGTTTTAACAGCTGTTTATACAGCAGTTATGAATATAGAAATCAATTAATACATGTTTTAGTATTTTTCAATGTTATCAAAATTAGTGAGCTAATTAAAAAAAAAAATTAACCTAAACGTAAAGTGTGGTCTCTTTATTTATGTCTCTCTTGCAGGACGTATTTGATCGCCACCCTTCCTTGTGTGAAGATGATTGATTTTAGTGCTGTCACCAAACAGGAACGGGAGTTGACTTCAATTTGGCAGAGGAGCAGAACCCCACGCAAACCCATCGGTCACAGCAAAGTGGACTGAACCTTCTCCACCTGACATCCTGATACATCTAATAAATGTGGAGTTACAGCTACAGTTTGCCACAAATGATAAACTAGACTTCTACAAAACCAAGAAAACTACTGGTCTGCAGTTACACTCCAGAATGTTTCTTCATTAGCTGTTGATGAAGCCACATGTGGTGAAACATCTTAAGCAACAAAAAACGGCCATTAGACTTGAAAATCTTTAAAGTTTGAGAATTGTAATTCAAGTCTGCTACACATTAAAAAAAACACCACCACTTTATAATTTTGAAAGTCTTTAATGCATAATTTCATTCAACAAAAACAGTTTGAACAGAATATAGAGAATTTTTTTTGGTACTAGCCTAAGAAATGTTTTCTCTGTAAATCAGGTAGTATTCCACATTTAGGTAACAAACAAACAAACTTGAACACTATTAGTACACTGCAACAGAAAACAAAATAATTGCAGCGCATTTCATCCCTTTAAAAACCTCAAAGAAAGGCTAAGGTGCCTTGCCATGATCTAGAGAACTAACTGTGCCACACTAGTCTGTGAGCTTGCATAAATACATAAAATCGAAATAAATAACATACTGTGTGGCATCTCAACCTCTGTTAGGAAAGAACGCTAGTTGATCGAATTCACTAGCTCTTTCCTTTTTTCGGCACAACAGCAAAAAAATAAAAATTAGATGGACTAAGTTAAAGCAATGTAATATTTTTATTATGTTAAAAGTGGTACAGGCAAGGTAAAAGCATCCCCGGTCTAACGATCGCAAAGCCTTACGACTAAGGCATAATACAGCCAGGGGGCGCCATAGAGGTGTTTACACTTCCCGCTACACACGTGTTAATCATTCATCTCTAATCATTTTACACTTTGTACATTAAAGGCATTGACACAAAAACATCATTTACAAACTACGAATTCCAATTCATACCCGCCTCCCCATTCAAAACATTCGAAGTTGACAGTATGATTATTCGTTAGACAGGCCACGCTGGGTTAACCTCTTCCAATACGACTGCATGACTGTCTGATGGTTATAGGAGAGGTGCACAGTAAGAGAAACACTGTCTCCTGCATTAAAAACAATAGCAGAGCCGCTTCACTACTGATATGACATGGCGCACTATGTCAAGCATCCCGTGAGATTTACCATCCAACATAAGTTGCATACAGACCACTGATCCTTAGTAGGAGTAGCGCCATGTTTAATTTTTGATGGGAAGGAAAACGAGGCTGTGAGGGACTGAAGTACAGTCCGTTTAATGGATCATACCAGTGCTGCCAAACGATTAATCGTGATTAATCACATATGTATGTGTGCTGTGTATATTTATTATGTATACACTGTATAAATACTCACACATGCAGGTATATACTTCAGAAAAATAGGTTATGTTTAATATATTAAATATTAACTCAAAACATGATATGAGTACATATACACACACACATTTATATATATATATATATATATATAGACCGAACACACACACATATGTATATATTAAGCCAACTAAAACTTTTATTGTGTAGGCGTTTGATTGCGATTAATCGTTTGACAGCACTAGATCGTATTACTGTTTTATAGTAAACTGATGGCATCCCTTTAAAAAAAAAAGTCTCAGTAGATAAAAACAGTTTAAAAGTTGTGACATTACAAGATTTTTATACAGCGAGTGTTATTGTAAAGACTGTTCAGTAAGTCTGTCCATCAGAGCTTCGTTTCCATCAGCGTAAAACTTTAATATGGTGTCTAAACTGATTATGATCTATTGGCAAAATGAGAAAATCAAGTAGGAAAATAATTATGTTTAAAGTTGCAGGACATCCCATACTTTCAGCTCTTGGGTAGTTAACAGTGATGGAATTCAATCTAACCCAGTTGAAAATCAATAAAAAAGATGGTTAATGCAGCATTACACATGTGTTACTCTGGTTAGACTAGTATTATTTATATTGCCCAAATTAATCCACATCCCAATCTAGAACCTCAGTGCATACAACTATGAGAATGAATTAGAAATATGAACTCTAAACCAAGTGTTTCAAGAATACTAGGGGAGAATTAATTACATTACTGAAATTAACCCTAACCTATGTGTTAAGATGAGTGAAGATACAATTAACTTTAGTTTAAGAATAATTGAGAAGTCTGGATGTGCTACTTGGTTTAACAATCTTCAACTAACCAGGAAATTGAAAAGCCAACAGAAGAAAATTAACAAGAAGCTCACCAAAGCCATCAAGTTTAACACTTTTGATGTATTTGGTGAAAAAGGGTTTGATTGATGGAAAAACTACCAGTTACTAATCAAACGCAACTGGTCAAAGCAAAGATAGATGGGTATTACCCTCTCGGATCTGTGCCGTGGCGGGTGACGGATTTACACAAGGAGCTCTGGTTGGGGTGAATTATATTTATCTGCAGGGCATTCAGAGAACAAAGACATGGGCGTCTGCATCTCAAGAGGTTTGGAAGGAGAACGGAGGAGTGAAAGGGCTAGAAAGAGACAGAAACAGAGGAACTGGAGAGGGAGGAGGTCCATCTTTTGAATCACGGTATAGCAAACTGCACCACCAGCTCTTCCTTGGCATCTACTTTGATTTGTGAGATGGCGCTGTAGGTGTACGCAGCGATCTTAGAGACCTGAGGAGGAAAGAAAGGCAATAAATCAACACGATAGAGGACCAATGCACAGACTGATATTCTTTACATCGCCTGATCAATAGAAAATGCACAATTTATTTGAACTTCAATTTTGTGAACTATTTACACAACTGCTCAAACGGTACAGTAAGGTACGGTATGTTTTTTAAAAGAAACTAATACTTTTACTCTGCAAGGACATATTTCAATCATCAAAAGTAAAGTAAATTAAGTATAGATATTAATAATGTTACACAAGATTTCAATATTTTAAATAAATGGCTTCTATTTATCAAAAAAACCTTAACCAAAAAAAGCAGAACAACTTCTTAATATATAAAACTTTAATATAGAATGCTGAAATAAAAAACTTACATTAAATACTGTTTATACTGTAAACATCATCATTTGTAAACATCATCATCTTTCCAAAATATACATTAAAAACATTCTAATGAACTTCATAACAGTAGCATGCATCTTCGCATTTAAAAAAACGTATAAAATAGGTGTTTATAGCATATATACATACATTTTAACTGCTACAATTATTAATTTATACACTGAAAGACAGTAGTCAACATTTGAAGTGGATCATAAGGTTTCATCAAATTACTGTGTATATTGCATATTAACTGAACCGATCTCTAGTTTTCACCGTCTATGATCAATCACTAATAAGTTCCACACCAGGCCTTGGCCTCTAATATACATTCAGAAAGTTATTTGATAACAGACTCTGACCTGCTGTACATCTGCGTAGGGGACCAGGTCTGCGGCGAGCACCTGGTGAGGTTGGCTGGTCAGTGACGGAAGAGGAACGGCCTTCTTCTGAGACAGCGTTCTGCTTAACACCTCAAGCTTGGTGCTTTAACACAAATGCACATGATTCAGCTTTAAACATAACCTATGTGTAAATCTTCATGAGCTCAAGAAAACCGCCATATCATGCCTCCAGTGACATCACAATAACATCCATCCAGCCATGACTACCTGTACTGTCTGGCTCTGTCCATGTATTCATGTTGCTCCATGCCTTGAGAATCAACAGCAGAGACGTCAATTATGTTCCTAATTAACAAGAAAAGAGAAGCGAGTTGGAAAAGTACCAAATAACACAATCGGCACAGTAAAAGGGAACGCGTGTGTGTCATACAGGGCTGTCCGCTGCAGGATGGTCGTGAGCAGGGCCTGTTCATCTGTGCGGTTGGACGGCAGGCTGTCTAGATTTCGCTCTGAGCCATTGGTGGGTTTTAAGTTTGGGTCAGGAATCAATGGCTTTACCTCTTCATTCTACAAAAGAGCCAAAACATCATCACAGCTCCTGAAAAACCTCAGGAGGCAACAGCGGCCTAAAACAGTGCCTAAGGAGGATTTTGTCTATAGGTGAAAATAAAATTGTGTCTATAAAGAAACATGTTTCAGAAGGGAACTGAACCGGTCCTCTGGTTAACAACATCTGCTGAATGACTTCACAACATCAAATTCTTACTAAATTACATCATATAATGTAACTTGAACCTTCCCAGAAGTGATGTTATACATAAGTTCACGTATAAGGATTTTACTTAAACACATAGATTTGCTTAAATTAATTAATCTATTATTAATTAATAATAATTAGGTTTTACACTGCTTATAAAAAAAGTGAGACATGGAGAATATTTAGACATTTGCATCTTTGCATTCTGTTTATCATTCTTGTTTTAAACAGACCAATATATTTAAAAAGTTTGAGAGGAGAAACCCTGGATATATAATTTCCTCATGCATGAGCACATGTCAGATCTGGGTGTCTGACACATCTGACCCACTGACACGAGCCTATTTGCCAAAATTTCCCATGCATAATCACCCTGGCACCAGCAGTACAGCAAAGTCATTCCGATAAGACAAACAATTAAACAAAACTAGACATTAGAGTAACTTTGTTGTAGTCTTGAAACACACTCACTACTGGCCTGCTCTTAAAGAACTACAAACAAACCCCAACATTAGCTGTGCTGTATGTAATAATACAGATAGCAGGAACACAAACAGCACATTCAGCTGTCTTTTATAGATGTTTGGGTGTATATTGATTAAATCTGGTCTACCTGCTCCGACGTTTCGCTATCGCTGCTGAAACAGCACCCCATGATAGCTGTCCAGCAGGTTCGACGTCTTATCTGTGTGAGTTTTTCGTCTCAGAAGCGCTTTTTCGTTTTGTTTGTCTGTTGACTGTAAAGCGCTTCGCTGCAAACGCAGGAACCATCACATGACAGAACTCCCAGTCAGGTCACGTGACTTCCGTCTCCTCACTCCTCGCCTTACGTCAATTCCGCCCGTCAAGTATTTCTCATTTGAATGACGTTATTTTTCTTTTCGACTATGATTTGGAAATAAAATAATAGCGCGGTTAGCGACTTCAGACGCTTATATTTAGCTTCTGAATTAAAAACAATAGGAAAAAGTTTCTTCTTATTAGCTAAATACTTCCGAGGTTTATTTTGCAATTCACAGAAAATGGTTATCACAGCAACCAATTCAGAAATAAAGCACTTTTGATTAAAAAAATATATATATTATTTTTAATTGTAAACGAAAATTGCATTTATTTTCTGTAGCAATCTTTGCATTTGTACTTATTATGGGATAATTAAAGTGTGATAATTATAGACTGTTTCAACATCATAAACAAATGTTACTGCGCATGCGTGCTTTTGTGGCCTTAACTTAACTTTCGGTAGTCATCCAAATGGAATTAATAACCGCTAAAACCCTCTAGAATAAACATGTATAGGAAACACATCCCACAGCACCAAAACCTGAGACCTTATTCATTACTCATCATTAGCTGTGGCACTAATCAAGACCGATAAACAATCACAGACCGGAAGTTAATTTGCGCCCGATAAAACCGTCTTGGACTTCCTTCATTTAAAAAAAGTAACAGCAAAAGACATGTCACGCCTTTGGGGTGGAATTAATAAGAGCTTATTAGACCTGTTTTTAATTTGCCATCTTACGTTGGTGAGACTTGACTTGAGCAACAGGTTTTTAGCATAATAAGAGACCTATTTATTTATTTGCATGTCTGGATGAGCAAAATATTCTCATTTTAGGCCTGTAGGCCTACATTAAGTAAAATTGAGAAGAAGAAAAAAAAACCGTTATAATTGTGAAGGTCTTTATTGCTTAATTTCATTAAAAACAATAATAACTGTATTAACAGTGTATTCAGAGTATCTGCCTCAGCCTAGGTAAAGTATTCTCTGGAAATCAGGTAGTATTCCACTTTTAAGTAATAATCACTATTAGTACGAGAAAAAAAAAAGTATTGCAACAAACTTAATCCCTTTAAAACATCTTAAAGAAAGATTAAAGTGCCTTCTGAAGATCTAGAGAGCTAATTGTGCCAATTGAGCTTGCATAAATGCATAAAATCAAAATAAATAATTACACAAACATACTTCAAACTCTGTTAAGAGTGAACGTTAGTGGTTTTGAATTCACTAGTTCATTTGTTTCTCAGCACAATGGACATACTAAGTTAAAGCAATTTCATAATATTATTATGGAGCCTGCATGGTAAAAGCATCCCCCTTTGCCTAGCTAAACAAGCTATCAATCACATTGTGCTGGTGTGTGACAACTAAACAGTGGTTCAGCTGACAAAACATCTTTCTGAAAAAAATACAGTACATTGTGTGCCATTGTAAAGATGTCAGTATTGTCCCTCACAGCCTCATTTTCATCAATTTAAATTCCAATATGGCATCTAAACCTCATTTCATTAGTCTATTGGCAAACAGACAAAAACAACACAGAGTTTGCAGAATTCAAGTAAACCATGTGTTAGGATGACCCAGCCAAACTGAGTACAATTAAGTTTAGTGCAAATATTACAATAATTGAGAAGTTATGAAGTTGAGAAGTGCTACTTGATTTACCAATCTCCAACCAGTCAAGACATTGAAAAGCCAACAGAAAAAGGAACAAATTAAAAAATAAAACAAACAAACAAACAAAAAATCACTTAAGTAATTGTAGCAGCTTGTCTGTGGTGGAAGTGAGGGAAGAATGTCCTTCTTTTGAATCACGGTATAGCAAACTGCACCACCAGCTCTTCCTTGGCATCTACTTTGATTTGTGAGATGGCGCTGTAGGCGTACGCAGCGATCTTAGAGACCTGAGGAGGAAAGAAAGGCAATTAATCAAAGAAAACTCTGAATTTAAAAGTAAATGTTACAATTAAACTCTCTTCCTTTCTCTTCATCAAAGAATCTTGAAAACAGTTGCAGCTACCCCAACATATTTCTTGAGCAGCAAATCAGCATACTAGACTGATTCCTGAAAGATCATGCATTGCTGAAGACTGCAGTAATGATGCTGAAAGTTCAGCAGTAAATCAGTTTAAAATGTATTTAAAATAGGAAACGTTTGTTTTAAATGTAACATATATTTTACAATACTACTGTCTTTACCGCAATAATGCACCTTTTTGAACATAATCCTCATACACCTATGGCATGTCAAAAACAGTGTAATGTACAGTGAGACAATGAAAAGAGTCTGACCTGCTGTATATCTGCGTAAGGAACCAGGTCTGCGGCGAGCACTTGGTGAGGTTGGCTGGTCAGTGAAGGAAGAGGAACAGGCTTCTTCTGAGACAGTGTACTGCTCCACAGCCCAAGCTTTGTGCTTTAACACAAACACACACAATTACAGCTCTAAAACACATACAGACACACTGCAAAGAAGTACAAAGCAAGTTAATGAACTTAAAGTCATCATTTACTCCCCTTTGATCATAGGAACACAAAACAAGATATTTTAAGGAATGCTGGGAAACAAATTGAGTTTTAGATGTTGTTGATTTCAATAGTAACTACACAAAATATACTATTATAGTCAGCGAGACCCTGAAATGTTTTATGTTTCACATAAATATAGGATTTCTGCAGATTTTATGAAATTTAGGATTTCTTAAGATTTTTTTTTAAGACCAACAAAGAAAATATAATGCAATCTGTAAATTTACATGTTTTTCATACACTTCAAAGTTTGAAAATACAACTTCAATAGATTTTTTTTATTCCCCTTCTCACAAAAAAACCCTCTCAATAACTAAAACACGGAAAAATTTTTACTGATCCTACACGCTACATGCCAAGTTTTTGTTTTTCAGTTTAAACAACTTCATATTGCATCTCAACAAATATTAATTTAAGGATGTTTGAATATTGGAAAACAAACAAACAAAAATAATACTGAGCAAGATTCGCAGAGAATATAACATCTAATGTGATAACTGTGATTTAGGACCTTTTAGGCCTTAATGTGTGGAAGCAGGAATAAAGACTTTTAAGTCCCACAGAAAGTTAAAACCTTGATGCTGTAAAAAACAAAGAACAAAGAGTAGCTATTGTTGCACAGAGATATCATTTATGATGTCACATCATTGCAATAATGAGATTTAAGCACACCTGTACTGTCTGGATCTGTCCATGTAATCACGTTGCTCCAAGCCTTGGGTAACAACAGCCGATACGTCAATTATGTTCCTAACCGGAAGGACAAGAAAAGTGTGTTTTAATCTACCAACAGACCACAGATCATACTGCAAACAAACCGTACTGCGATGGCCACAGTGAGAGGGAATGTGTGTGTCGTACAGAGCTGTCTGCTGCAGGATGCTCGTGAGCAGGGCCTGTTCATCTGTGTGATTAGACGGCAGACTGTCTGCATTTTGCTCCGAGCCATCGGTGGGTGTTTCATTTAAGTTTGGGTTGGGAATCAATGGCTTCTTTTGGTTGTCCTGCAGAAAAGAGCCAAAACATGGCTGTTCAAAATCACACCTACTGAAAACCTTTCAATCTTTTAAGGAGGCAAAAGTGGCCTAAAACCATGAATAGTTCTTTGTCTAACCAGTGTAACAAATGGTTGTGTCTGAGTTCACGACTTGTTACATGAGAAAAGTACATTTATTTCATTTTAAATTTAATCTCAGGTTGCTACAGTTAAACTAAACCTTCATTAATATACTGCAAGTATAGGCCTGCTATATGATCTCATGAATGTCCATATTTGCATTTCATATGCATGTCAAACACACGCATGTCATACACGGCAAAGTTCATTTTTTCACATTTAATAACACAAGTTCTCAGTTTATTTGTTGTATTTTATGTTACTGTAGATCTAGACTAAATGTGGATATGCATACCATTTAATGGTTATATTTTTTGTTATTTTAACTTATTTATTTATTACAAGATGTGCCGTCCATAACAATATAATAATTTATCGTTTTAATATAATAATTTAAAGTGTCTTAAATAGTTAAAAATCATGATTTCTTCTTGTCTGCATTAGCCAATGCATATTTTTCTGACCATGTATTAATATTCAATCAAAATATTTTATAGTACTTCTCTTTTGGCGACAGTTTATTCATTTTATTTATTAAAGCCCTTAATAGTTATTTATTAATTCTACAAAATTAAATTATTAATATTTTTTTTCTTAGAAAAATGTGTGTCCCCAAATCATATGTCAACTCTGTTACCACAGCATATTTTCCTTTAAATTGGTGGAATTATCTCTCAGAATTGTGTAAGTTACAGGAAATGATGTCACTTTCACTCTGATGAGATTTGAAGCTCTGAAAAGTATCTGGGCTCTCTCTGAGAAATTATTTGAATCTAAAAACGTCTTACACCAAGAGATATTTTTCAACTCTGTTACCACAATATCAAAAGGAAAACAGAATGTATTACTGATCTCTCATTGGGTCATTTAAAGCTCTTTTAATCATGATTTCATGAGTGCCATGTTTTCTTAGCATTGATGCCAGCAATTGGAGTTTTTTGAAAATAATTTATAAAATTGTCAATTCTGTTACACTATTGTCTCCATTGTAAGTCTACCAAGGTAACAGAGTTGACGGTGACAGATGGGGACACCAAATGTACCCACAATTATAGAATGAGTCTTAGACACAAGACTGATTTCCAACATGCACTTTCAGTTTGTGAGTATACCTTCTCATCATACTGCTTTAGGAGTTACAAGTTATTTAAAGAAACAGTGTTTAATTTTGAAATACACACATGTGTAGGTTAAACACTCCAACATTAACTGTGTGGTGTATGTAATACCTAAAACACAAACCCCACATTCGGTTGTATTTTATAGCTGTATATTGGTTAAATCTTCTTTACCTGGTTGCTGCTGAAACAGCACCCCATGATAACCGAGCAGCAGGTTCAGTCTCCTCTCTGGTGAGTTTTCCGTCTTATTAAAAGCGGTTTGCTGTAAAGAGCTTCGCTGCAAACGCTGGGATCATCACATGACAGAACCAAAGCAAGTATGCAAGGTTAGCAAAAAGAGCGTAGAGCGTCCACCAGCGACACGCAGCGACAAAGTAACACAATCCTATTCATTTGAACTAAGGGCGACATAATGTGGGCGTGTCCAGCGACGCGACAAAGTTGCAAATGAAATCAGTTTGAACCAATAGGAGTGAACCATTGGACTGATCTGGAATTATATTCTGTAGTGGAGTATCGGGGCATGTTATATCATTTTAGTGTCTTGCAACCTGAAAGTACATGAGAAGCTCAAACTCAACGTGGAAAGACTTTTAGAAAAAGAATCAGAAAAAGTATAGAAAATGAATTGATGTTGAAGTTGTCATGCAAAGTATATATATATAATATATAGTATATTCATCCAGTTACTTTCCAGGTGCTGTAAAAATATTTATACATTAATATTGTCATAGTTACTGCATGCAACTTAAAAAGAATGAAAAACAAAATCATGTGAATGATAATTAATGAAACAACAGTCTGACAGAGAAAGCTGTAATGTTTATCTGAGCTGCTGAAAATCCGAATAATTCATTATATCTGAGATATCCTGTAAACTGGCAGATTATGCATGATTCATTGGATGCAGACTGAAACTATCAGATCAACACTTTGTGGTAATCATCTGTCAACCACCTTTGTAGAATTGAACAATATGTCATTAAAAAATAAGAATATTGAAAGAAATGCTTGTTAAGAACAATTGATAATAATTATTAACCTCTTGAAAGTGTACTGGCATATCTTTACTTGTTACATACAGTGCAAACTATTTTTAAAAAGTGCTTTTTTCCTCATTCTTGAGCTATCACAATGCAAAAAGTATTGCCAAAGTCAACTGTACAAAACAAATAATTATGCTTCCATGTTTCTCGGTCATTTTTTCACCCAGTAATTTTGCGCTGCAACAATATTTGTAGTGTGCATTAAAGATATTGATAGGACATCTGATTTATAAATGTGTATAATTTAGTTTAGTTATGTTATACAGTAATACATTTTTTTTATTTTCTTCATTTCTTTGCATAAACTCATCTTAATGAATGAGATGAAAAGATGACTACTGGCTTTTTAGCAGCTCATTTTAGAAAGAGTTTGGGGGGTGAAAATAATGTAAAACATGCACAGTATAAAATCATTATGTATATAGAAAATCCTCAAAAACATGAAGGTTTTACCTGTGTGTGTGTGTGTGTGTGCGTTACCTGGGGTTTCCAACAGGTGGCAGCAATACACTGAAGTGTTTTCGAGATTTCCCATCAATACACAAAAGAGTGAAACCAAAACAGAAGAGAGAAACGCGGAAGAGGAGTGTTGAATTTAGACATATTTTCACCGGATACTGTATTATTTATAGTTTGCATATGTGACAGAAGTTCCCAGTTTACAAAGTCTGGCTCAATCTAACTTTTCATGGCTCAACAGTTCAACAAAAAGGTTTGGAATTACTTAAGGTTGCATCATTCTCAGGAAAGACTCGCAGACTCGTTTATTTTAAATAGGAGCTTGATTCAGGAGTGATTCAGAACCATCCAGAGGAAGACGTGAAGATACACACAGGTTGGTGTCCATTCTCGATTTGATTGTTTATATATATATATATATATATATAGGTATATAGGTATGTGTGTGTGTTATAAACCCATTATGCATTATGAATATTGTTGGGTATGTAATAAATGTAATGTAATCCAGTATAAATGCACTTATTCTTTTTGATTTCTTCAGATCTGGTGGGTGTCAACATCAGACAATGATCACATCACTTCAGCTATAAATACTGGAGAATATTCACATCATCCAACAAGAGAAGAACAAACAGGAGCAGAAATCTGTTAAAGATGGAGTTTATTAAAGAGGAGATTGAAGACATGAGTTATCCAGAACCATCCAGAATAAAACAAGAAGATACTGAGGAACAAACAGGTTGGTGTCCATTCTTGATTCTTCATTGATGACTGCATTTATGTAACAAAGATCCAGTTCACTTGATTTTTAGCTCATACTGTGTTTATTTTAGACTGGATTGAAGAAAAACAGCAAAGATGGAAGCTGAATGAAGTTAAAGACTGTGAAATAAAAAAAATATTAATAAAAGCCAAACCGCTGCACACCTGCTCTCAGTGTGGAAAGAATTTAAAGAAAAAAGAAAACCTTAAGAAGCACATGAGGATCCACACCGGAGAGAAACCGTTCACATGCTTTCAATGTGGGAAGAGTTTTACTGCAGCATCCACTCTCAGATATCACCTGCACGTTCACTCTGGAGAAAAACCATTTAGCTGTGATCAGTGTGGGAAAGAGTTTTATTTTTTTTCACAACTAAAAAAACATCTGACAGCTCATGAGAAGCCTCATGTGTGTTCCTTCTGTGGAAAGAGTTTTCTACGACTCGAGAGTTACAAACAGCACCAGAAAATACACAATGAAGTGAGAGATCATGTGTGTTGTGAGTGCGGGAAGAGCTTTACTGCAGCTGGTGATCTGACACGACACCAAATGACTCACACTGGAGAAAAACCTTACAAGTGTTCGTATTGTGACAAGAGTTTCCCTCGGTCTGGGAGCTTGAAAAAACATGAACAAGTTCACACTGGAGAGAAGCCGCATCACTGTCCTCAGTGTGGAAAGAGCTTTACTGCAGCAGACTATCTGAAACAGCACCAATTGATTCACACTGGAGAAAAACCTTACAAGTGTTCGTATTGTGACAAGAGGTTCACTCGGTCTGGGAGCCTGAAAACACACGAGCGGGTTCACACTGGAGAGAAGCCGTACCAGTGTACTGAGTGTGGAGAGTGTTTCAAAAATGCATCGACTCTCAGAAAACATCTGCTCATTCACTCTGGAGAAAAGCCATTTAGCTGTGATCAGTGTGATAAAAAGTTTATATCATCATCACATCTAAAAACTCACCTCATAGTTCATTCAGGTGAGAAGCTTAATGTGTGTTGTGAGTGTGGGAAGAGCTTTACTACAGCTGTTGTTCTGAAGCAGCATCAGAGGATTCACACTGGAGAAAAACCTTACAAGTGTTCATATTGTGACAAGAGTTTCCCTCAGTCTGGGACCCTGAAAAAGCATGAGCGAGTTCACACTGGAGAGAAGCCGTACCAGTGTACTGAGTGTGGAAAGAGTTTCAGAGATTCATCAGGTCCCAGATATCATCTGCTCGTTCACTCTGGAGAAAAGACATTTAGCTGTGATCAGTGTGATAAGTTTATTTCATCATCATGTCTAAAATCTCAATTCATGGTTTATTCAGGTGAGAAACCTCATGTGTGTTCCTTCTGTGGAAAGAGTTTTTCAAGGCTATCCAGTGTTAAACAGCACCAGAAAATACACGATGAAGTGAGAGATCATGTGTGTTGAAGAGCTTTACTGCAGCTGGTGGCCTGAAACCAAAGGATTCATACTGAAGAAAGACCTAGAAAATTTCAGTCTGAACAGCTGAAAGAACTTTTCTTTCTTTTTCTCAGATGTCCTGCTTACATACCTGTTGACAAAAGAGAAAACAACAGAAAACACACCAGCAAATAAACTGCAGCAACAACCAACCATCTGTATGTCACATTGAATATTGAATGTTAAGTATTATGATTTCATTGCACACGTAATTATTATTACAAATAGTTTTAAGTTAACTGCAGATCAAAACCATGTGAGTCTGAAAGCACTTGTTAGTACACCAGTTTGTACATCAACGTGAATGATTGTGTGCTCACCTGTGTGTGTGAACGCGCATGTGTTCATAAGGTTTGTCCATGCAAATGTCTAGTACTGTGTGTGAGGAGTCGCAACTCTGCCCCGCAAAGCATGAAGCAGACATGGAGGTTACCCGGTCCCCAAACATCTGGGCGCCCCCCAGTGCACGGGAGCCCCAGGAGACCCAGAACAGGGCAGATGTTGGCCTGGAGAGAGGTCGTCCAGCAGCCACAATGATGGTGCCCCAGAGGCCGCGGTGGCAAGCCCCCAGGTCCCGCCAGTAGCTGGCCACGCCGGGGCAGACTGGTCCCAGGGCCCAGAGGTCCAAGGTTCCCCCTATTCCCCAGCCGGGGCCCAGCAAAGCCAGGAGGACCAGGCCCGGCCAAGTGACCCCCAAGAGTGGACCAGCACACATCCAAGCATCCCACCCCGGAGCGAGAAACCACCAATGCACCGGCGCCCGAGGGCGTCCCCCGCCGGCAGGGCGTGATGGAGGGGTGGAGGGCCCAAGATGGTGAATGGGGTGGGGTCCAAGTCTCGACCTGACATATAGACATGGACAAATAGCACACATTTACACACGCATACGTTCCCACCCTCACCCATGCATACTAATATTCACACACGTAGACCAAAAAAATAAATAAATAAAATAAAAAAAACTTTCACAGACCCCATGTTTTCTCTAAACTCCTTGATACAGGCACCACTACCCCCAGAGGGGCAATTAGCGCCACATCCCGGACTTAAACCCCCTTCACTCTGGTGCAGAAACCCGCAGACCACCCTGGACCTCGCAACCGCTGAGACTATCCCCAGCCCAGACCCTGACCGGACGGCCAGCTCTTCCTCTCCACCCGCCCGCACCCCAAAAACCCTACCTGTATGTTGGAGTGTTGGAGCGGAAGAGGGGAGGCATTAGGGAGGGGGAGGAAAGTATCAGAAGGGGCAAAAAAATACCTCAGCCGACTTCCATAGGCACCCCCGTTGTCCCAAATCCGTCCAGGGCAGGGGGCCCATCCAGACCAGGGCCCATGGCAGCCCGGGGCGGCCCGCCAGTCCCCACAGCAGAGGAAAAACTATCCCCACCCCATCATGTTGGACCCATCTACCTCCCCCCCACCACCACCACCCCATGCAGCACCACATGCACCTGCCAGGAAAAGCAGCACCCAAGAGCCATCAACGCCCAATCCAGGCCAGGACCGTAGCCCCAGCACCGAACCCCCCACGGACCCCCCCCCCCAGGGAACCCCCAGATGCCCAGAGCCCATACGGCCCCCCCACGCCAACAATAAAAACCTGTGCCGGACAGAAACATGACATTCACCTACACTAGGTGATGGAGCTGATTAAAGTGATTGATCTGAGGTGGCAGCACAAATATAATCTAACAGCTGATCTCTATATTGGTTGATGTTAAGATTATTTTTATTTTTCCAGTTCATGAGGACCGTCTTCTTAGTGATGCATAAAGCGGTGACAGCCATGTGGTTTGTATTACCTTCTGTAGTGATACCCTCTAGGTTGCCCAGCAAGCAGGTTAATGGAGAGGTTGGAATGGAGCATTTAAGACACTTTGATAAGTCTTCACAAATCCCATGCCAGAACCTCTGAACAGGTGGACAGAACCATAGTGCATGGATATAATTGTCAGGTATATTACCTTTACAGTGTAAGCAGGTGTTAGAGGCTGTAAAACCCATCCTGATCATCCGATGACCTGTGTAATAAACTCTATGCAGTATTTTGTATTGTATTAATTGTAAATCTGGATTTCTAATCAATTCAAATGTTTTTAAGCATATCTGAGACCAGAAGTTATGGTCCCAGCTGATTAATAAGCTAATTTCTCTCCTCTCCTGATCTTTGGTGGTGATATAAATAGATTAGATAGATTTCCGTTTCCACATAGCAAAGTATATTCCTATTTTTCACAAGTTCACCACTCCTACTCAAGAATTGATTATTTTTTTATAGATAAATCTCTTCTTCCTTCTGATGAACAAATTGACTATCTACCTATTGTTGAATCAGACCATGCCCCTGTACAGTTAGATCTTTTTTGCAATTTGAGGTACAATGAAATACCTCAATGGAGGCTAAATACATCCTTATTATCAGATCCGGCTTTCTGTACGTTTGGAAACGTAGCTATTGATAATTTTTTATTGAACAATAAGTCAGACTCTATATCACCATCCACACTGTGGGAGACACTTAAGGTAGTTATTAGGGGAGAAATTATTTCATATACCTTCACTCTCAATAAAAAAACGTAAACAAAAATTAGACGATTTAATGGACTCTGTTAGAAGATTGGATTGTCAGTATTCTATATCTCCATCACCTGAACTTTATAAGGAAAGGTTGAACCTTCAAGTTCAGTACAATCTGTTATCAACAAATAAAATGGAATGGTGTCTATTACGCTCCAGAGGGTATGTATATGAACATGGTGAAAAAGCAGGTAGACTTCTAGCCCACCAATTGAAATCTAAAGCTGCCTCTCAAATTATACCCCAAATTAACAATAGTAATAATGACTTGATAGTCAACCCTATTGAAATTAATAATATTTTTAAGAACTACTTTTATAACCTGTATACTTCTGAAAGCCCGGAATCCGGAATCCGGAATCCGACTCCGAAATCTTTGAATTTTTAGACAATTTAGATATACCCACCCTTAACGAGGTGCAGAAAACCTGTCTAGACGAGCACATACAAATTGATGAAATTTTAAATGCAATTTCAACAATGCAGAATAAAA
>JAUCNO010001092.1:2321914-2335620 GCA_032353835.1 Enteromius viviparus | reverse complement strand
CCCCCTCCCAATGAAAAAATAAATAAAATAAAATAATAATAAAATAAAAAAGAAAAGAAAAGAACCAACAACAACAACAAAAAAAGTACTACGCTTGTGCCAAAAACATTTTAGAGCATTTAACAGTTCAATCAAACATAAATATCACTATAAGTCATTGGACATTATTTTCAACTAAGCAAGGGAGTATGTTTCCATGTACTGGAGAAAAGAGCCCCAAATCTTGTAGAAGCTCTTGGAAGATCCCCTAAGTGTGTGCCTAATTTTTTCCAGTTTGATAAAGTGAAAGATTTCTTTAATCCACCTTGAGTGGGTGGGTGAGTCAGATGATTTCCATTGTATTAAAATCAAACGTCTAGCCAGTAGGGATACAAAGGCCACAAAGTCTGCCTTGTAACTTAGGTGGTGAACTGGTAAAGGAAGTACACCAAAGAGGGCTGTTATAGCTACAGGTTTAATTACTGTCCCAACTACCTGAGATATTGTTTCAAATATTTGAACCCAATATCCATGTAAATTCGGGCAGGACCAGAACATATGTGTCAGGGTTGCTGGACCCTGATGACAACGGTCACAGATAGGATCAACATCAGAGTAAATTTTAGAGAGCCTGACTTTAGTCCAGTGAATACGATGGAGTATTTTGCATTGGATCCACCCATGATTGGCACATAGAGACGAAGAATGCACCCTATTCAAGACTCTTTCCCATACTTCATCTGGAATTTCTTCTGAAAGATCTTCTTCCCACTGTGTTTTTAAAGATGTCAGTGAACTACTATGTAAGGAACATATTTTATCATAAATATAGGAAATCATCCCTTTCCCAATAGGCCTTGGTTCGAGGAATGAGTCCAAGGGAGTTGGAGCTGGAAGATTAGGAAATTGAGGATGCATATCACGAATAAAACTGCGGATCTGTAAATACCGAAAAAAATTGTTTGGGGGCAATGAAAATTTATCTGAAAGCTGCTGAAAAGATGCAAATACATCCTCTATATACAAGTCTCTGAACACAGATAAGCCATAAGTTGCCCATTGGGAAAAAGTCCCATCCATCAAGGATGGTGGGAAGACAAAGTTTGATGCTATGGGGGCAGACATGGGGAAAGCTTGTAATCCATTGTGTCGTCTAAACTGTCTCCAGATTCGCAATGAAGCTTTTACCATTATATTTTTAGTATAGAGAGAGTATGAACTGTTAATAGGGGAATGTAACAGAGCTGTTAGTGTAGTGGGCAGACAAGAGGTTACTTCCATAGTAAGCCACATAGGTGAACACTGAGGCTGACTAAGCCAGTACTGAAAGACTCTAAAGTTAGCAGCCCAATAGTAGTACTGAAAGTTGGGCAAGGCCATACCTCCAAGAGACTTAGGGCGTTGAAGAAGCACTTTTCGGATTCTAGCAGTCTTTTTATTCCATATAAACTCTGTAACTAAACTGTCAAGTCTTCGGAAAAAGGACTGAGGGAGGAAGACGGGTATACACTGAAAGAGATATGAGAATTTTGGGAGGGTATTCATTTTCACAGTATTAATTCTGCCTGCCAAGGACAACGGAAGTACTGACCACCTCTCAAAGTCTTTCTGAGCTTGGGATATTAAGTTATCAAAGTTAAACTTTGAAAGATCTTGAAATCTATTGGTTATCCAAACCCCAAGGTATTTAAATTTACCCTGTGCCACTTTAAATGGCAAATTATGTAAGGGATATTTTTTGGCAGCTGAATTTAGTGGGAGAATTTCACTTTTGGATAAATTTAGTTTATAGCCCGAAATAGAACCAAAAGATTGTAAAGTATTAATAACTGCTGGAACTGACACCGTAAAATCTGAAATATAAAGAAGAAGATCGTCTGCATAAAGCGAGACCTTCTGATCTGTACCTATTCTTGTTATTCCTTTTATTAATGGGTTAACTTTCAAAGCAGTAGATAGGGGTTCGATGGCAATAGCAAAAAGAAGTGGGCTCAAGGGGCATCCCTGACGAGTGGATCTATGGAGGTTAAAGTATTCAGAACGAGTATTATTAGTTCTAACTGAGGCTTGGGGAGCGGAATACAACAGTTTTACCCATGAGATGAATCTTTCACCAAAACCAAATTTTTTTAAAGTGTAAAAAAGATATCCCCATTCCACCCGGTCAAATGCTTTTTCAGCATCTAATGATATTACAGCTTCCGGGGTAGAACTGGTAGAAGAATTATATACCACATTACATAACCGTCTAACATTAAAAAAAGAATGTCTACTCTTTATAAAGCCGGTCTGATCTGGAGATATAATTGATGGCAGTATAGATTCCAGTCGCATTGATAACAGTTTTGATAACAACTTAAAGTCTACATTAAGTAAACTGATAGGCCGATATGAGGGACATTCCAAAGGGTCTTTATCCTTTTTAAGGATCAGGGAGATTGAGGCTTGATTAAGTGTTTGAGGAAGTTTAAGTGACTTAAATGATTCGTTATACATTTCTATTAATATGGGAGCCAATTTACTCATGAACTTCTTATAAAATTCTACTGGATACCCATCGGGTCCAGGACATTTGCCACACTGTAACGAGGTAGCAGCTTGGATAAGTTCTTCTATACTAATGGGTGCTTCCAGTTGTTCAACTGAATTAGAATTAACTGTTGGGATATTAAAGGCACTGAAAAAGTTATCAAAATCAGATGAATTAGCATTTTGCTCAGAAGCATAAAGTGAAGTATAATAGTCTTTAAACTGATTATTGATTAATATGGGATCTGTTGTTATTCCTGTAGGTGTTCGGATTTGGGGGATAAGGTGGGAGGTTGATTCATGCCTTAGTTGTAGGGCTAATAGCCTACCTGCTTTGTCCCCTTCTTCATAATATCTAGACTTAGTTCTAAGTAATAAATTCTCTGCGTGACTTGTTGAAAGAATATCAAACTCCGCCTGTAATGAGTGGCGTTCTTTATGAATATCTGAAGATGGGGTAACCGCATATATATTATCTAACTGAATAATTTTTTGTGTTATCTCAGAACGTCTCTTTTTGTTTAAATTTTTCCTGTGACTAATATATGAAATTATTTCTCCCCTAAGAAATGCCTTTAAAGTCTCCCAAAAGAGAGATGCAGATATTTCTGGGCTGCTATTCGTGGATATAAAAAAGTCTATTTTATTAGAGACAAACTCTACAAAGCTTTGGTCCAATAGCATACGAGTATTTAGCCGCCACAATGGACGTGTGCTATCAGGCCCCTCAAAGTAAATATTCATGGTTACTGGTGCATGGTCTGATATTAAAATAGCATTATAATCACAAGATTCTACTGACTGAATAAGTTTATTGTCTATTATAAAGTAATCAATGCGTGTGAATGTTTGGTGCACATGGGAAAAAAAAGAGAATGCCTTACCATGTGGATTAAAAAAACGCCAGGGATCTGAAACTGAAAACTCATCCATAAAAGATTGAATTACACGAGCAGATTTTGAGGGTGAATTACGTTTGAGAGATGAACGGTCAAGATTCGGGTTAAGCCAACAGTTGAAATCCCCTCCTAAAATAAGAGAACTTAAAGATATATCTGGCAGTAAGGAAATTAAATGTCTAAAGAATTTGTCATCGTCCCAATTAGGAGCATAGATATTAACCAAGAGAAGTTCAGTATTTCCAATTCTCCCCGAGACAATGACATACCTGCCATTTGGGTCTGTTTTAACATCTGAACATACAAATTTCACTGATTTGTGTATAAGGATTGCCGTCCCTCTTGCTTTGCCCTGAAATGAGGAATGGTAAACCTGACCAACCCATCTTCTTTTTAATAATAAATGGTCTTTAGCTTTAAGATGAGTTTCCTGGAGGTAGACAATATGTGCACCTAAGTGTTGAAGATGATGTAACACCTTACTCCGTTTCACTGGTTCATTTACCCCCTTACAATTCCAACTTACAAATCTTAGGTTACTACCCCCCGGCCTAAATGTCACCTTAGGCTGAGCCATATTTATAATGATCGTGTAAAATCAGATGTACAGAAAAAAAAAATAATAGAATAAAACATAATAAAGTACTGATAAACGCTTCTGAAACCAGAGAAAACTGTAGTTGGCACATCCATTAAAAAAAAAAAAAGAAGAGAGAAAAGAAAAAGAAAAAATAAATAAAAGTAAAAAAGCATCTCCCCAAACGAGATACATACATGACCCTTCCTTAACGTAAACTTTCTTACTGAACTTACTGAGGCAACGCAAGTTTTATTCTAACTCGCAACTTGTCGCCTCAGAGAAGGCAACGGTATTTCAAATAAAACAGGGAGCTATACAGAACAGCACTTGTGAAACTATGTCTAGTCTGGTCCAATCTCAATACAAAATATTTTACTGATATCACAATAAATGGACCTTTAATATAAATAAAAGGGCAAAAGGAGAGAGAGAAAAAAAAGGTTAAACCTCAGAGTATACTTGACATCCTTTGTGAATTACCTATAATATAAGGTCAATACTACAAATAGGCATAATGATGTCCAGTGGAGGTATTCAGGTATTCATGTGTCATTACCTAACGTAACAGCTTCCGTAGATTTCAGATTTTTGCGAATGAATTCCATTGCCTCGGACGGTTCCACAAACTTATGTGAAACTCCATCAGTTGTAGTGATCCTCAGAACCGCGGGGAAAAGTAAGCCAAACTTGATTCCAGGACACGAGTGGAGCACACGTTTGACATCTCTGAATGCAGACCGCTTCTTGGCCACCGCCGTGGTGTAGTCAGCGAAGATAGACAGTCTTTTACCGTCGTAATTAAGAGGAGAGAGTTCTGCAGCTCTTTGAAGAATGTCAGTACGAACATGAAAGTAATGCACTCTAATAACAAGTGGACGAGGAGGCTGCCCTTTCTTCGGTTTTTCGCGTAGTGTACGGTGCGCGCGGTCCAATAGGGGCTTATCCCGTAGTTGTAATACATCTAGCAGAAGTTGGGCCACATATTCAGTTGGACGAGAGCCTTCGTTGCCTTCAGGGAGACCCACTAGGCGAATATTATTCCTCCTGGAACGGCCTTCCAAATCTTCGCACTTAGCATCAAGTTGAGTTAAGCGATCTTTGAAAGTCGACGATAACTTCTCCAGTTCCGTTATGCGGTCGCTATGATCAGAGGAAGAGCGCTCCAATTCTTTGATGGTACTAGTATTGGATTCGACCACCTGCTGCAAAGGTTCCAACCAGCCTTTGACGTCTGATCGTACTGTAACAATCTCCGAGCGTAAATCAGTAGATAATGAATCTATTTTCTGACAGATCTCATTTTTGACAGAGTCCAGCATCATCTGGAGATTAGTGATATTCCCGGACGAGTTATCCGCGGCACATTCTTTTCTCGGGGATCCGTTAGTATCGTCTGTAGAAACCGGGGCTTTGTTGCGGCCTCCCCTACCCGTGTCGGCTTTGGAGCGAGACGTCGCCATGTTTACACTTATGACTAATACAAGCGTACACTTAGAGTCTCTGAAGCTAGTTTCAAAGAGTTTTACGGAGAAAAAGAAAAAAAAAGAGCTGTACTGTTAAATAAGTGAACAAATATGTTGCCTTCCCTGGGAGCGTTCGAAAACACGTCTTACATGCTTAACGCGCAACAGCGCCCCCCGTTATTGATCTTTTCTATGTGCTGATTTATTATACCTGGTATATTCTTACAGGACATACAGTGCACTGCACTAATATTTGCACCCTTGGTAAATCTGAGCAAAGCTTGCTGTGAAAATAAATCCGCATTGTTTATTGTTTTGATCTTTTATTCAATTTTTTTATACAAAATTCTAACCTATCACTGAAGTAAAACAAATAAAATTGGGGAGAAAAAAATCTGTTTTTCTCCAATACATGTTGACCACAATTATTGGCACCCAATTATTTGTCCTTTTCCCAAAAGAACAGCACTGAGTTTTCTCCTGTAATGCCTAAAGAGTTGATACACCTGATAAGAGAAAATTATCTGGATTTATCCAGAATCACTCCAGACCCTTACCAGCTCCATGTTGGTTCTCTCTTTAGTTCACCTCAGGTTCAGGTCAGAGGACTGGCACAGTCATGGCAAAAAGTGACTTATTCTTGTGTTTAATTTTGATGTTTGTTTTGGATTATTGTCCCGATGGAAGACCCAACCATGGCCCATTATAAGATTACAAGATGTCCAGGACCTCCAGCAGACATATAGACCCACAACATGAAACACAGCAGTATCTGATCACAGAAGCCAGTCCCATTTGTAGTTCCAGTCCTGTCTGACAACTGAACATGCTGGAGAATGTTTTTGGATGAGTGAGGAGAATTTTTCTTAAACCCTCCTGAACAACATGTGCTGATGTAGAGGCTTTTTGACTATTAAAGGTTTTCTGACCCTGAGAATATTTTCTGTAATTCTCCAGCTGTGGTCCTTGAAGAGTCTTTAGCCACTCAAACTCTCCTCCTCACCGTGTATTAGGAGGATAGAGACACATGTCCTCTTTCAGGCAGTTTTCTAACATTTTATGTTGATATTGTGAAGTTATTTCCCTGATGGTGGAAATGGTAATTTTCACTGCTCTAGCTCTTTTTTTAAGCCGCTTCACTATTTTGTGACGCCAAATTATGTTTTGCAGCATTTAAGAAATAAATTCATTGGTTTTTTTTTTCATTGTGTTGATTAAGAGATTTTGGGCTTTGGTTTCCCTCCTATATATATTTCTTTGAAACAGGAAGCCAGTGCTGGATAATTTAATCATAATCACCCTGGAGTGCTCAAAATGATGAATATGAATGGGAATACACTTCAGAGATATTTTACTTGTAAAAAATTCTAGGGGTGCCAATAATTGTGGTCAACAAGTATTAAAGAAAACATTAATTTAATCACAAGAATTTCTCCTCATTTCCAATTGTTTTATTCAGTGATAGGTTAGAATTGTGTGAATTCTTTGAGTGAAAGATCAATAGGATAAACAATGCAGATTTATTTTCACAGCCACCTTTGCCCAGATTCACCAAGGGTGCCAATTTTAGTGGAGGGCACTGTATATTTCATCATAACTGAAGTAGTATAAATTAAGTGCTGTATTTTGATTTCTACAGATCTGTTCCTGTGGGTCTCGGTATCAGACAATGATCCCAGTTCCTCTACAACTCACCTATAAATACTGGAGAATATTCACATCATCCTACAAGAGAACAACAACCTGCAGGAGCAGCAGATGAAATCTGTTAAAGATGGAGTTTATTAAAGAGGAGATTGAAGACACGAGTTATCCAGAACCATCCAGAATAAAACATGAAGATACTGAGGAACAAGGTTGATTCTTGATTCTTAACTACTGACTATTTGTTAGTTGTGAAATTATGATGTTCACATAAACTGATTCTACTTGTTTATTTTAGACTGGTTGGAGGTGAAAAAGCAAAAACAGGAACCCAATGAAGTGGAGGGGAAAGACTGTGACTTCAAAACACAAAGAGCAGAAGCCAACACGATGTACACCTGCTCTCAGAGTTTCTCACAACTGGACACTTATAAACAGCTTCAGAAAACCCATTATGAAGTGAGAGATCACATGTGTCGTGAGTGTGGGAAGAGCTTCACTCAAGTTACCAGTTTGAAACTGCACCAAAGGATTCACACTGGAGAAAAACCTTACAAGTGTTCATATTGTGACAAGAGTTTCAATCAGTCTGGAAACCTGAAAAAGCACGAGCGAGTTCACACTGGAGAGAAGCCGTACCAGTGTACTGAGTGTGGAAAGAGTTTCAGAGATGCATCAACTCTCAGTTATCATCTGCACGTTCACTCTGGAGAAAAGCCATTTAGCTGTGATCAGTGTGGTAAAAAGTTTATATCCTCATCAGGTCTGAAAAGTCACCTGACCGTACATTCAGGTGAGAAGCCTCATGTGTGTTCCTTCTGTGGAAAGAGTTTTTCTAGGCTAATTGTTTGTACACAGCACCAGAAAACACATAATGTAGTGAGAGATCATGTGTGTTGTGAGTGTGGGAAGAGATTTACTAGAGCTGTTGATCTGAAACAGCACCAAAGGATTCACACTGGAGAAAAACCTTACAAGTGTTCGTATTGTAACAAGAGTTTCAATGTGTCAGGAAACTTGAAAGTGCATGAGCGAGTTCACACTGGAGAGAAGCCATATCACTGTACTGAGTGTGGAAAGAGTTTCAGATATAAAACTGATTTCAGTTATCATCTGCTCGTTCACTCTGGAGTGAAGCCCTTTACCTGTGATCAGTGTGGTAAAGATTTTAAATCACCAGTACAGCTACAAGAACACATGAAAATCCATACAATTGAAAGGCCTTATGCATGCTTTTATTGTGGAGAGAGGTTTGCTCGACTGGATCATTGTAAACGGCACCAGAAAACACACACTGGTGAAAAAGATCATGTCTGCTTTGAGTGTGGAAAGAGCTTTACTAGAGCTGATCATCTGAAACAGCACAGAAGAACTCATACCGGAGAAAAACCTTACAAGTGCTCGTATTGTGACAAGAGATTCATTGAATCTGGAAACCTGAAAGTACATGAGCGGGTTCATACTAGAGAGAAGGAGGCTACTACTGCCCTAAATGTCTGAAGAGTTATAGAAATGTAAAAAGGCACTTGAAAAAAAAATGTCATATGTCATCGGTGATCATGTTGAAATAATGAAGTAAATTGTGTAAGATTAAAACAATTCAATAAAATTATATACATATATATATATATATATATATATATATATATAATGTATGTGTATATGCATATGTGTATATGCATGCAGTTACTCTTAAAAGCACAAAAACACCTTTTAATTTTGTGATTTTTATACTTAGTTTGTAAATTCAGGCTGGACTGTGTGCTAATAAGACTTGCTTGAATAAATCAGATATTAACACATTCAGATGTTTTCAGTATGCTCCAGTTGTACATGAGATTGTAATCAATAAAAAACTGCTAAATTATTTTTTTATAAAGTTCAGTGACAAAACATGTATCATCTTAACCAGATTATTTTGTTTAGTTATATTTAACTTTTACAAAATAAAATTAACTTAACATTATAAAAACAAACATCATAGTTAATAATCGTTAAGTCTGTTGACACGCAATGTAATATGACCCTGGACTACAAATCCAGTCATTAGGGTAAATTATTTTTTTGAATTGAGATCTGCATTAACAGCTTTGCATTTAAGTATGGTTCGTTATGATATGATTATATTTGGTCGAGAAGGACACTTGAAATAAAATAATAATTAGCTTAAAACTATTACATCCTTATCTTGCAAACGTTTCCAGGAAAAGTAAAGTCTGATATTTGAATCTGCATGAAACGAGTTGATCTGCTCCTCGATGAGACACGCATGCGCGCTACGGGAGATAATCACGACACTGTAGAGCGCTTTTGCGGCAGCGTAATGAAAACCTATGCAGTGAGTGTGCCGCAGAGAAACTGCAGTTATAGCAACAGTGTGACATATTTAGGTAAATATGGACTTTATTAAAGAGGAGATTGACGATATGAGTGATCAAGAACCATCCAGAATAAATCGTGAAGATACTGAAGAACAAACAGGTCGGTGTCCATTCTTGATTCTTTATTATTGAAGAACACTGAGGAGAAATAAGGTAAACAAACACTTAAGTTCACCATTTGTGGTGGCTATAATATAAGGCAACTAATATTATAAATACTAATTATAAAACAAAATATAAAGATGGGTAAATTAAAATGATTTTAATAACTATTAATTAAAAAAAATTGAATAGCCTAAGTATATATTTGTCTTCACATAAATAAGAAAATAGAAAATAAAAAAACTCAATATTCTGACTTTTTCAGATTTTATTTCTCTTAGAACTAGGAGATGTTTGCTAAATTTCTAGAAAGAAAATGATTCTAACATATTTTTTTTAATCGCAAAATAAACTCAAAATTCTGCAGATTTGCATGATCTAAACTCATGTATCTCATGTCTAAATGTATTTGTGATAATACATTTGTAGGCTATTAAATCATAAATCCAGAAAAAAAAATTGTTTAAAAATGCAAAAAAAAAAAAAGAGCTATGAAATTATTAGTTGTATGCATTCAATTGATTAGTATTTTATTGATACAGTGTTCCATATTTGACCTTTTGCTATATATACTTTTAAGTTTAACATACATGTTTATTTACAGACCCGATGGAAGTGAAGGAGCGACATTTAGACCTGAACGAAGAGGATGATGTCATTCATGCAGAAAATAATTCCTCCCACAACGCAGCTCAAAGAACAGAAGCCAAGAGACCCTTGACCTGCCCTCACTGTGAAAAGAGTTTCACGCAAAAAGGTAGCCTCGTTAGTCACATCAGAATCCACACCGGAGAGCGTCCATACACGTGTCCGCACTGCGGGAGGAGCTTCGCGCGTAAATACAGCCTGAATGTGCACTTAAGAGTCCACACCGGAGAGAAACCCTACAGCTGTCCTCAATGCGCCAAGACCTTCACGCAAAAGGAGCACCTGAACAGTCACGTCCGAATTCACACTGGAAAGAAACCGTTCGTATGCCATCAATGCGGAAGCGGTTTCACGCGTAACGACAGTTTGAAGAACCACTCACGAATTCACACTGGCATGAAATCCTTTATTTGCCCTCAGTGCGGAAAGAGCTTTAACTGGGCTCACAATTTCAACAATCATCTGCGCTCTCATTCTGGAGCCAAGCCTTTCAGCTGCGACCACTGTGGCGAAAAATGTCCGTCTGCGTCCGCTTTAAGATACCACCTCCAGTCTCATTCAGACGAAAAGCCTTACTCGTGTTCTTCGTGCGGAAAGAGTTTTGCGCGGCTGGACGCTTTTAAAGCGCACCGGAAACTGCATAGCGGTGTGAGACCGTACGTTTGTTCAGACTGTGACAGGACGTTTAATAAAGCCACCAACTTGAAAGAGCACCAGAAAATTCACACTGGAGAAAAAACTTACAAATGCTCGCTTTGTGACAAAAGTTACTGTCAGTCGGGGTCCTTGAAAGCACACGAGCGACTTCACACTGGAGAAAGACCGTATCATTGCACTCAGTGCGTGAAGAGCTTTTTAAAATCAAGTCATCTGGTGGCACATATTAAAACACACCTTCCGAAGACTTCACAGTGACCTACTGGACATATAAACATTAATTATTTCAGATAATCCGAAAACAAACTATCTGTGATATTTTAAAGATATTGTAAAGAAATTAATCATATCTAATAAAATAAAGTAAAGTGTGAATTATATGCTTACGAGATTAAATAAGTAACATTAAGAGATGTAAAGCACTTTACTTTTTTTTTTTAAAGTAATGAAAGTTCATATTTTGGTTTTAGGAGATGACATGCATGCAAGATCAAACACTTTCATTGTCTTATAATATGCATTTATTTTGATCTTATTTGGTCAACGACTCGCTAACAATTCACTCAAGTGATCCATTTTCCAAAACCCTTCTTTGCATGATGCTAATCTGTGGTCTCATTGTCATGTCTGTAATGTCTGATAAAGTGTTTGTAAGCACAGTGCTGGTTTGTGTACAGTGTTACCAGGGGAAGCACTATTTTAACGCTCCAAAAGCGCCACCTAGTGGCAAAGAATGAAATAGCATTTTCATTCAGACCAATGCAAAAAGACCAACAATGAATATAATAACATTTCATGTTGACTTGAACATAAAACGGCTTGGGATTCATTTAAAAAAAAGCTAATTTCAATGATTTAGAGTTGACTTTTTTTTTAAGTGACAGAGCACTTTTAGATTTAAAACTTTGCAGGATGTTTTCATTTACTCAGAGCTGTGTTACAAACTGAATGAAATATCATTTTCAAACAAAACATAATAGGGGCAAAGCAAGACACCTACAGTCTAAAAAAGTTTTTCATGCACTGGTCAATTTTGATATTTTTGCACTAGTAGACAGAAAATATTTAAAATACACATTTATGTGTTTATTTTATTGCAATTTATGTATTTGCATCTGATTTCAAATACAATATACAACATGGGGTTGGTTTCTCAATCTGTTTTTTTTTTTTCTCATCTGCTTGAACAATACTTGCACCACTTTACAGTTTTACTTCTGATTAGGGGCCCTTTCATATACCATATTTAACATTTTATTCTTTAAAAACATGATTAAAATTATTTATTTTCTGATTTGAGATGTTCTAAGCATTTAAACGTAAGATTTTGGAAAAGTTGTAATTCAACCAAATGTTTGCAATACTTAATAAGTATGGTGATATATATATATGAGTTAAATTTGACCTTGTTTACCTGTGTGTTTGAAAATATATAGAATTAATTTATAGATTTTTTTATGTTATAATAGTGTTACTGTGTAATCTGATTGTCGTGAGATATATTAAATCTATTTTTTCTTATTTGACTGAAAATAAAAAGCCTGTTGATTGAGTGAAAATAATCATTTTGATAAAATTATAACCAACAGGATTCATATTTGTACTGTAAATAAACCATATAGTGCTAAATTAATTTGAAGTCTTCTCAACTACCCTGATCTGATTGATTGAACAAATAATCTTTTATGAATCATTCGAGTTATGAATTGAGGTTTACGGCTCATTCTTTATGTAATACTTCACTAAAAGCAGTCGTGATCTCCATATTATACTGGAAGACTTATATTCTGATAGAAAAAGTGTTATTGTGTTAAACTGAGCTGCTGAAAATCATTATAATTTTCATGAATTTTAAGAAATAAGTCTTATTTCATTTTTCCCCATTGCAAGGGTTTAAAATCTGTTAACTTGAAATAAATGTGTTTAATTAGTCTGATAAGTACGTTGGTATCAATCAAGTAGGATTTGAAAACAAGGTGTTTGTTGGTTATGACCTTTTCTTTGGGTTATTGCATATATTTTCATTATTTCATCATCTTTCTATATAATGAGATATTTATCAGCCAAACAATGACTGCTGCCTATTATGCATACATGTTTAAAAAACTGAAGAAACTTAAAGCAGGTCACTTAATACAATATTTTTTTTATTCCTCAAGTACAGTAAGCACATTATACGCAAGACATAAGCCTAAAGACAGAGCACAATAAATGACATCAATAAGCCCTGGTCAAGCCTGCTGTGACAGTAGAAAACACGATATGAAGTTTGTTCAAAAATATACTTAATAGTTAAAAGTTTGCAATAATATATTTTTTAAAATGTCTCTTCTGCTCAACAAGGCTGCATTGACTTGATTGAAAATAAATAAAGCTAATCAGAATATTAGATTGATTTCTGAAAGATCATGTGACACTGGAGTAATGGAGACTGGAGTAATGATGCTGAAAATTTAGCTTTGCAACACAGAAATAAATTACATTTTACAATAAATCCACTCAAAAGTGTTGCACATGAAACCAACCATCGAGACACGACACTGTGTCCACACATGTAGCAGAATGACAATAAAGCTTGACCTTGACCATCTCTCTTAAAAGGGTTAGTTCAGTGCCTCTTATTAAGAAACCACAACTAGACCCTAGTGAACTGGCAAATTACAGACCCATTTCTAATCTTACATTTATGACTAAAATTTTTGAGAATTTCAGTCAGGTTTTAGGCCCCATCACAGCACAGAAACTGTGCTTGTTAAAATCACCAATGACTTGCTTCTTGCGTCAGACCAAGGCTGTATCTCATTGCTAGTTTTACTTGATCTTA
>JAUCNO010001092.1:2293808-2311853 GCA_032353835.1 Enteromius viviparus | reverse complement strand
TGAATAAACTGGTAATGTATTGAATAAACAGAAAATATACATAACGGATCAGCAAACTAGACATTTTTTTATTATATTAACAAAATTAAAATTCTGTTAATAATAATTGGCGGCCCCCCTGCAAAACCGTCCCACTAGGGGGCCGCGACCCACAGGTTGAAAACCACTACTCTAAAGGGATTTAGAGAAACTACGGTCTAGATTTTTCGGGACCTCGCTTCAAATGAAGGGCTAAGAGAAATTTCCAACATGGCTGCTCATTCGAGCAAGCAGACCCATAAATTTAAGAAATTTTTGCCATTAGGATTTTAATACTTTATGTATATTACCATCAGTATTGTGTTTGTGTTTATGGTGATGTTCTGTAAAGAAATTTGCTGAAATTTGCTAGCAGACAGCACTAATTGCACAATATTAGGAAATATATTTTTATGTCATATACCTGGTAACACATTGTTTTGTTTGGCTCACGGCCGTATGTGTACATGTTAATGAACGGTTACATCGGCGCATGTCCTCTGACATAACGTTAGGAGCTAGTGACGATGGATGATGACGTATAACAGTGTAGTAGTGGTGTCCCATTTCTTAAGGGAAAATATTTAACCCTTCCCCTTTCCACTTTATTTCAAGGGGCAAGGGGTAGAAAATAGAATTGGGATTGGGCCTAACTCTCTATAACTTCTGAAACTCTAAGGGGGTGAAAAGCAATTATTGTTACAAAAGGAAAATGAAAAATAAAGTTAATGAGAAAGAACTTCTTCATCTTCTATGTGTGCAAGAGTCTTCAATAACAGAAAAAAATACCATGTCCAGAATTTTCCAACTGTAATGATTCATCTGATTGAAATATCTTGAACTGCCAATTTCCATCAAAGGCTTGAGGTATTCGTCCAATCACAGTGCACTGGATAGCTGGCCAATCAGAGCACACCTCGCTGTTTTAGAACGATGAGCTTTGTACAAATCGACTTGTTTCAGGAGGCGGGGCCTAGAGGAGAAACAGTAATGTACAGTATGTGGAAAATAATGTGTTTTTAAAACTTAAAGCACATAAACACATGACATCACACCAAATACACTAAATAATGTTCTTTCTAGTAACATCATATGATTCTTTTAAAACAAATCTGAATTTGTCTCATATCTGACGAAGTTAGCATTATTAAGTCTTACTTTTTTCAAAATAAACAGTATTTTTTAGAAAGTGAGCTCAGACAAACGCACGGGCTGAAAGAAAGACACATGTCTGGAACGTAATTGGCACATTTCTTTATTTTGAAAACAGACATGAAACCATTTTCCACATTTTTACTCCTTAGATTCAAACTCACTTGAACAGAAAGGCTGGCGCGTTTTCTTTTTGTTGGATTTTCTCGATTTTTAACATCAGTGCAGCAATATCTCCAATTAAACGCTCATAACAACACCAAGGACATTAAAAGAAGCCACATGTATTAGTTGGGTGCGTGTGAGAAGGTTCTGGTCTCTGGAGGAAGGATTCTCATGCGATGAGCTCCGGAGGCTTGTGTCCGTCTGCGATCGATCTGCACTGGAAAACTCCCTCCACACCTCAGAAAATCATTGCCACACCAGAAAAGAGAGGACAAACATAAAAACAGACCGTCTTCATCATCAAGAGCAGTCTGTTCGGTTACTTAGGGTTTTACATTTCACTGGTCGTCCGTTAAACGTTCTGGTCTGAAACAGCCTCCTCTGCTGGTTTGGAGTCTTCCACGCTCTCTGCAAACAGCACAAGAAACACACTCACAGACCGCTGATGGAGCAGAGCCCTCACTCAAACACTCTCCACCGGAAACACTCTCGCCGTCAGATTAATGGACGGCCGCTTGGATTTCAGTTTTTATATGAATATGTTTATTGTTCTCAGCTACACCCTCATAGACACATCCTTCTGTTCCTTCAACATTTTTTGGGAAATTTTTCATTTTGGATGTAAAAGCAAAACATTGTTTAAAATTAGTTTCTTTATAATAAAAGAAAACGTTAGGTAAGGTTCAGGTCATTTGGACCTGGGTATGTTTAGAGAACCACAGGATGCCAAAAATAGTTTTTAAAAATTATTTGAAAGACATATTAGTGTCAAAAACTAACCAAAATATTTTTGGAAAATGTCGTTGATGAACATGAATATGTCCATGTATTGATGAACTATTGTAACACTTCTGTATCTAAAAGTGAACTTTTATATAAAGAGTGAATTAGTTTGTTTTGACTGGAAACCTTACAGACAAAGCTGTTCTGATGTTGTTTTTTAAATATTTAGGTTTTATTAATTTGCATGCATTTAGAGAAATTTTTGTAAGTTTGGTTCATTTTCAACAGGGTTAATATTTCTCAGATTATATGTTGTTATAAATTTCATACAATAAAATTACTCATCATTTCAAAGAATTTCAAAGCTTCAAAACTCTAACCCTGCTATAAAGAAGCTTTTGTGGAACGGAGGGTTTCTACGGATGCTCAAGGCTCCACAGATGCTACTACAGAAGCTTTATCTTGAGGAGCGTAAGGACTTCCTGTTGATTCTTCAGATGCTGCTCACACTGACGGTCTCAGAGCTCAAACTGAGTGTGTGTGTGTTTTTCTCACGCACCTTGTTTGTCTATTTGGTCTGTCTCCTGGCTCTCGGCGGCAGGCACATCGGCTTGTTTGGCTTCCTCCTTCTCCTCCTCTTTCTTCTCCTCCTCCTGTGCGTTTACTTCGTGGGTGGGGTTCTCTGCCGCCGTGTTCTCCGCCTCTTTCAGTTTCTCCGCCTCCTGTAGCTGCTCTGGTGCCTCCTCTTTAGCGGGCGTGCCTGAGGGGGCAGGGTCAGCAGCGGTGGTGGGCGGGGCTTCAGCAGCAGGTGAGTTAGGCTGCTCGGCTGGTTTACTCTCTTCTGCTGTTTCCGTGGAAACCTCGGCCGGTTTCTCCTCGGATGGAGAGACTCGCTCCTTCTTCTCCTCCTCCTCGGCCTCAGCGGACTCGTCCGGAACAGCGTCGTTCTCCTCGTCTTTCTCTCCATCCTTCATCTTTTTCCGGGTGATGTGTCCGCGGAAGCTGGCCTGGATCTTGGTGGCAGCCTTGTGGGCGTTCTCCTCAGGTTTGGTTCCATCCTGCTTGATCTCCTGATCGGCCTCTTCGTTCTTCTCAACCTGAGAGCAGAAACACAAGAGCATCAGTAATGTACGGCAAGTCACTCTGAACCAGATACAGAACTTACTAGATACTCCGTAGATAACTATTCTCCAGACTGTGGAACCTGATGGAGACCAGATATTTGAGGGGAGTTTCATTTTTGGTTAAACTATCTCCACATAACTATGAAATCTCTTTTGCTAGTTATATACTCAAAAACATATATATAATTATTAGTCCCCCATATAAGACAAAACGTTATAACCATCTATTGTTATTTCTGTATTCCATGAAACAGCCCTCTTTAGAAGCTTGTGTAGAAACAGCTGGACACACGGATCCAGAACAACTGACCATCTTTTACATTTGACAGGTGATTTCTCAGAGCAGCTCAGAGTATTCTTCAGAGCCAGCAGCAGTTTCTCAGAGAGCTTGGTTAGTATGAGTGACATGCAGAGAAGTGAGAGGGGATATTTCAAAGAAACCCCAGTGAACTTCCCATCATACATCTGGACATACATCTGGACGGACTTTAATTGAATGAGCATTAGAGCTTTCAGACTGAGAGTGATTTAATGAATCTCAGAAGGACGTTGTTCTGCGTCTCATGAGAAAACTCTTCAATTCGTTTCTAAAAACCTGATTCTGAGGAGGTGAATGTTCATCTTTGATATGGAGTAATTATAATCACAGATGGATCTCTTCTCACATCTATCTGTGTTGGACAGACACGCACTGAATCATGTTTTCAGCCGAGACACATCCAGCTCAGGCCGAGATCACGTCTCTCAGGATCACGTCTGATCTGGACCAGCATCTAATATAATTCAACTTCATATCAGGAATAAATATCAGCATAACACAGCAAAGAACCTGTCAGGATGAGAAAGAGGAACGTCTGACCGGACGTATTTACCTTCTCCACCAGCGTCCAGGGAGGCTTTTGTCCAGCGAGGGTCTTTTACTTTAATACTGAAATGGGTCTAATGAAAAAAGCAAGCATAAAATGAAAAAATGTGTAAAAGTGACATATCATGCAGCACGACAAACACATTCATAAATCCAACTTAAAATTACCTTGAAGCAGACGAACATTAAATCATAAGTGCAAAATTAAAATCAAGTGAATGGAAGCCAAAGTAATGACATAATGCAAGATGAAGCCATTTCATTTGGAAACACTTTTTCATTTATACATGCAATCTGCAAATGGACTGCAGAGAACGCTTTCATTTCAGTATATGTGTGAGGATTTCATTTCAGTATATGTTATTCTGCTGATCACCCTCAGAACCTGCAGAACTCAAACACTTCTCCAGCTCTCAGACCCGTCCAGATCTTCATCTGTGGGATTTACTGAATGAGTGTCCAGTGCAGTTCAGCCACACATCTGCTGGAAGACCTGGAGCAGATCCACTCTACACCTGATGATGGCGCTGTGATGGTCAACAGGTGTGTGTGTCTCCCACACACACACACACTCACAAATGTCTTTCTTGCTCACAAACGCACACACACACAGTCTCTCACACTCAAACAGGGCTCAACTGGACCTGTTGCTCAGGTACAATCACTGAACGCCCAGTGAAGAGTGTGTGTGTGTGTGTGTGTGTGTGTGTGAGAGATGTGAGTCATTCTCGTGAGTCACATTCACACCACAGATCATGACATCATCAGCTGACCTCTGAGGTGAAGCACATTAAATTAACATCAGAACGAAATTAACAATAGTCTGAAGTCTTTTATTAAAAAAGCGATTAACAAAAACTCTGAACAGATGATCTTCAGAAGTGTTTGATGTGATTCATGAACAAGCCCTTAATGAATGATATTCCTGGCATCACTGTATTCTTCACAACACTAAATGAAGAGTGGACGGACCGCTCTCTTCTGTCAGGATGAAGAGGGTGTGTCCAGTCCAGAAGATGGACATTATCTGAAGACTCAATCAAGGCCTGATCATAACTCACGTTTATGAGGCCTTGACCGATGTCAGATCTTCACACATCATTTAATCTGAGCACTGCGGCGGCGGAAGCGTAACTGGGTTTTGGTAGCTGGGTTCAAAGGTCACAATAAAACAAAAGCCTAGAAGGCTCTAAAGTGACCGGCGGCAGAGACAGAAGCAGAGCCTTCAGATCAGCTCAGAGAGAATCTGGAGTCATTAGAGAAAATATTTCAGATTACCAGCAAACATTTGAGCATGTTACATAAAACACCTGCCTGTGTGGAACCTTCTCTCAGTTATCTTCAGAAATATGAAATTATGCAGGATACATCAGCAGAGTCTTGCAGCATTTGTGGAAGGGGCCACACCTTAAATCCACCCGCCCCCACGACACACACACACACACACAAAACCCACGACACACACACACACAAACCCACGACAGACACACACACTATCACTAAACTCACGACACACACACGCACGCGAGACACGCCTGGAAATCTCCAGGACGCGGAGGTAATTCTCGTGCACTGACGCGCGCTCGCGCACATTCACTGTGACTGTATTCAGATAAAGACCAGAGCCTCTTCTGCAGGAGGACCACACCCTGCCTTCATCTTCCTCGGTCTTCAGCTCTCTCTCTCTCCGTGTGTGGCACTTCTGTGTCTCGCCTCAGACGCTCCGCGGATCTTAACGCTCGCGTCGCGCTCAATGGGGCGTGAGAACAAAAGAGACGTGGCGCGCACCAGCGGCGCGGATCTGTGTGACTCTGTAGGGCACACGCCTCTCGTCCACACCGCCGTCCGTCGCTTCACGAGACGGTAAAGCCGCTGAATACCGGAGCCGTTCACCGGAGCCCCGCCCTGAGCGCCATCAAAGCTTCATTACACCCATCTCCCATCTCCAGAGAATCATTACTACTCCTGCGAGACATTAATATCAGTGTGCTGGTCTCCTCAGAGAGCCTCATCACTCGCACACTCACACACACACACACACCACACCCTTAACTCCTCTCACTCACACACACGCACACACACACTCCACTACTTCACTCACATAAAGAGCATCAGACTCCGATACACCTGACTGACAGGTACAGCACTAATGAGTGATGATCCTGTAATCAGATTCTAAACACAGCCTCCCCCTTCATCTTCATCATCATCATCTTTCAGCAGTAAAAGTGTGAAGAATCCAGATATTTACCGGCTTAGTTCTCCTGATACAGCACAGCATAGTCGTATCCTTTCAGCTCCTCGCTCTGCTTCTTCCGTTTCTCTCTCTTCTCTCTCTCTGTTCTCTCTCTCTCTCTCTCACACACACCGGCTGTATCAACAGCTGATGACTCTGATGCTTAAACTCATCACAGTTGAGCCTCAGTCACACTGTCTGTCTGTCTGCGCTGCCACTGCCAACAATGAGAGTAATCCCACCCTATACCCCCCCCCCTCTCTCTCTCTCTCTCTCTCTTACACACACACTCACGCGCTGATGAACCCGTTGCGCCCGCGCACACACACACGCGCGCACACACACGCGCATGCACGCGGCCCCGCCCTGATCGCGCTCAGAATGAATGACTGAAGAGCTGAACCGGTCCGGCTGCTCAAGGGTTAACAGAGCTCTGTGTGTGTGTGTGTGTGTGTGTGTGTGTGTGTGAAGGAACATTATTAGGCTGCCTGTGCTCTCAGAGCTCCGTTCGCATGGAAACAGCTCCGAATCGATGGCCGGGTGTGGACAGGCTCCTCTCGGGGCCAACCAGCCGGTCCCTCCGGGACTCTTTCAGCGCTGCGCTCTCGCCTCACGACGCTTGCACCTCTCCTTCTTCTTCTGCGTCTGTGAAGGTCAAACCACCCACACGTTCAAACCCTGCGCTCTGAAACACACGCACAAATCACGTTTATTTATATAGCACTTCACACTGAGTAGCTTCGCAGCAATAAACCCAGAAACGGTGTTGTAAACGCATCAATTATGGACGAGAGAGAAACCCGTTAGCAGAGAAATCAATGGCAGAATCAATCAGGAAGGTCTGGCGATTCTTGGTTCGGTTGAACTGGAATCACAGCTGTATTTCTGCCTCTAAAGATCTGTCCCTCAAACTGACCTCTGTACAAGAGGTCAGAGGTCAGCATCCTGAATGTTGACGGCACAATCGTTGATGAATAACAAGCAGTTATTCTGAGAAGAGTCTTTGACTGACGGTCAGTGGGCTCCGGTGGGGGGTGTCACTGAGGAAAGAAGCCGCTTGACTCGGATATTCATCAAAATAGAGAAAGGCAATCAGAACTTTAGTTTCATTCCAGTTTACAGAACCCTTGAGGATATAAGAGTGATGTACAGCTGAACACCACAAAGCCAGCGGATCTACTCTGTGGTGATATTACTGGAGCTGCTCTCATCAAACACTGTATTTGTGTTTTTATGCAGACACTGGTGTGTAGACAATACAGACATGTATGATGTGTGTATAACACACACCTACCCCCCCGCCTCTGAACCACTGTGAGTCAACTCAAACCCACTGAGACACGTTCAGGGCTTCTTCTGATGACAGGACAGGCTGGACACATCTTCTGCTGAAGCTCAGGACAAGCGGTCAGTTGCTGTCCATGTCCACTCACAGTCACTCTTTCTGAGGAAAGACCAGGAAACGGTCTGGACATCAGAACACAGAGATTTGGGCTTTGAGATCCAGTCTGTTTGGATGCGAGATGAAGCTCCTGCGTTTCCTTCATGAGAGAAAAGCACGTTTAGAAGATGAAACACTCACAGACAGAAATCTAATAATCCTGGTAAATGACATTCATGCAGCGCTGCTTATACAGCAGCTCCAGTGACTTTACAAAGACAACATACACACACTACAGAGCATGTGTGTGTCCTCATGAATATTGATGAGCAGTGTGTGACGTGATGAAGGTGTGTGTTTGAGCTACAGGTGTAACAGTGCGTCAGTAACCAGTGCGACGGATCGTGAAACGCTTTCCTCTGAGACTTCACTGCATTTGCATTTTGCTGATTCAGATTTTGTGTGTGTGTGTGTGTGTGTGTGTGTGTGTGTGTGTGTGAGTACCTTCAGTCTGCATCAAACACCCTAAACGAACTGCACCTCCACCCCCGATCAGGCCGGCAACTGTTGCCAAGGCAACCACACGGAAACGGCATCCTCTGACTCCAGCTGACGGAGAAACTCCATCCATCTCTCCCTCTAGTGTGTGTGTGTGTGTTCACAAGACCCCACGGACGCTGCTGATGCTCCGTCTCCATGGCAACAGGCCAGAGCGACATCCAGAGCGGATGACTAACATACACATACACACGCACACACACACACACACACACACACACACAGAGGGCTGTAAGATATTGGTCAAAGCATCAGAACAGCTCCTCAGAACAGCTTCTCAAGCACTGAAGATCCTGGAGGATCAGGACGCTGTTCAGGAAAATGTCTTGAGAAGAATCAGAATTCATTAACGACACCAGCCGATGAAAATACAACCATTACCAGCATTCCTTTGATCGTCGTCATATTTCATGTGAACAGAAAAGTGACATCATCATGATTATCTCAAAACACAAGACATGAATGAGACCAGACCTGTGCGTTTCATTTAAATGCTCTTTATTTATATTTGGTTTCTCTTGTTAATACTACAATATATTTGACCTTAAACATACAAAAACTCAACCCTGTTCGGTGACTTACAAACCTCTGCATTCAGAGCCTTTATATAAAATCACCCTGCTGCTGTACAGCGCATGGAAATAAAAGATGTTGATCATATTTCAGCATTAACTGAAAGCTTTCTGGTTAATTAAACAGCTGAAATCAGCAGCGCGCCGCCAGCAATAAAGCCTCCAACCCCAGCACACACACTCCTCTACGATGGGTGTTACATGAGACACGGATCAAACAATGTCAAAAGTTCAGAATGTTAAACTTATATTTCATATTTAACTAAAAAAAAAAGAATCTGTACAAGGATTTCTCCGGAGAGTGAACGCCTGAGGAGACGCTGTATGTCCAAACGTCTTCAGGCTTGTTCCTGCTCCGCTTTAAAGTCATTTAAGTCATAGATTACAGTAACAGTCCATCATTTCCTGTCATAAATAATCAATTACCTCATCAGCACAATAATATCTGGGGGTTAGCAGACTTTATTCATGTAATAAGCACCTGCACACACACTCTAACACACTCTCTCTCTCTCATACACACACACACACACACACACACACACTCTCTCTCTCTCTCTCTCTCATACACAAACAGCAACACACACACTCTTTCTCATACACACACACACACACACACACAGGAGTTGTTGGTCTAACACTGTGACTCGGTGAAGGTGTGTTCATGGGGTTTTTCATGCATCATGTAGTGGTCCTCATATTCATAATCCTGAAATAAACAGCAGTCAGTTATTCCTATAGTGCTTTACACAAATAATTTAAAAGCAGCTTCACTAAAATAAAGAGGAAAATAACATTGTTAATATAATGTAATATGTTGTTAATATAACTAACAGAGTTTCAGGTGAAAAGCAGCTCTACAGAAGACAACAGTGAATAACAATCACTTCCAGAGGATAAGAGAAATCATGGTGAAAAACTACATTTCCCATGATGCTGCGCAGAAAGATTCCACCAATCAGAGCTGCCGTGAAGAAAGTGCTTCAGGAGATATTTAGCTCCACCCACTTCCACAAATTAATCAAGCCTCTCCTCAAATCTCTTAAATATTTGTACATATATACATTTTATTTAAAAATAGTAACTTTATCTCTGTTGTTTTAATCTAATTGTGTCCTTCTTAACGCTTCACTGGTTCGTAGTTCTTTCCCTCACTAAATCACACATCAGTATCTTTGTCTTTTTATTGATTTTCATTTACTTTTCCTTCAAAACAAAGTTTGTAATGATGTGATTCTCCTCGAGTCTGGTTGGTTTATCTCTTGGTTTATAAATCCCTCTGAGAAAAACTGCACGCATGTCATGATTCAGCTCAGTTCAGTGGTGATTCAGATACACTAATGGGTTCTGATCCAGTCTAAAGTAACTCTCCTCACACAGACGGAGGTTTACCTTCCAGTAGCAGCAGCACAGAGATGGTTTCTGCTGGGTCTGGTCGTAGTAATACTCCTCCCTGTGAACAGACACACAATCATCACATCTGACCTCGCTCAGAACCTCTGGACTCCAGCTCATCAGGGTCTTACCCAGCGACCTCCTCGATGGGCGAGTGATGGGCGGACGAGCTCTTCTCGGACTCGGTCCAGCAGGGACACAGCATTCGAGCCAGCAGCACCAGCGTGATGATTCCTGACGGAGCCAGAACAAACACCAGCAGCACGGCCACATCCGTGAACATCAGCGTCAGCCCTGACGAAACACAGACGCTTCAGAACACTGAGGACTGGGTCATGAGGACACGTACAGGTCAGAAGCACTGCATGACAGATTTATTCATATAGTTGTTATATATATTTAAATAACTGTTAAAGAAACACAATTCAGTCGCTCACCCTCAGGCCTTCCTACATCAGGATGAGTTTGTTTCTTTGTGGGAACAGATATGGTGAAATTAAGCATCATTTGTGAAGCCAAACAGTGTTTGAAAGATAAATAATATTTCTTCATTTCTTAAGATTTTCTGTTTGCCGTGGAGAACTTGTGTGTTTCTTGTGTGGGGTCCCTCAGGGCTCCATTTTGGGACCTATTTTCTTTTCTTTATATATATATACTTCCTCCAAGATCCATTTCATGAAGTATGATATTTAGTTTCATTGCTATGAAGATGATACACAATTATATCTGCCACTGGAAAAACATCCCTATTCTACAGCGCCGCTCTTGTGCTGCCTCGAGGAAACTACAGCCCGGGTGGCAGTAAAGGTTTTTACATTTGATAAGGATGAGACGGGAGTTATATTGTTTAGTCCCGGGTGCCAGAGTTAGGTGTTTAAAACCATGTGTGAAGCCCTCTGCAAAAATCTGGGTGTTTTACTGGATAATGATTTTAAACTGGATCAACTGATCAATTTAGTGATTAAATCATTTTTTTTTTTCAGTTAAGGCAACTCTAAGAATAAATCTTTTCTGTCTTTAAAAGCTTTTGAAAGAGTTTTATTTCCTCCAGTCTGGACTGTAACGGTCTTCTCGTAGGCATTAGTCCGGTCTTCAGATGCTGCAGCTCATTGGCTAACAGGAACATGGAGGCGGGAACACATCTCTCTCATTTTGGCCTCTGTTTGTTATAGAAAGGGTTTGAATCTTAAATGAAATGGTGTGGTCTCTACATCTCTCTCAGAGTTAACAGAGTCATATTCTCTGTTGAGGGGACCTTTCTTGTTAGTTGTCCCTCGTGTAAACCTGAAGAGCAGAGACTCTGGAGTTATCTTACATGTCAGAAAGGCACAAACACTTACTGTCTAGCTTCAAAACCTACTTTTATGGAATGGCATTTAACAGTGTGTGAGAGCTTTTATTGTAATTTCACATTATTTTATTTATTATTTATTTTTACTTTGCAATATTATTTGTGATCTTGTCATATTAATGCTTGTTGTTGTTTGTAAATAAACTTTGACTTGACTCATTCTGACGGCACCCATTCACTACAGAGCATCCGTTACTGAGACACATTTCTCCAAACCTGAAGAAACAAACTCACCTGGATCTTAAATTAACTCAGGGTGAGCACGTTTTCTTTTCTGGCTGAACTATTCCTTTAAAGCAGCTTCACAAGAATCAACAGGAATATTTTTCAGCTCAGTTTAGCTCAATTTATTTCCGAAGCCTGATTCTGAAGTAAGCCGTGCAGACAGGTGCAGGTGCTCACTCTGTGGTGTGACGGTGAGGACGGTCTGGGCCGGCTGTCCGTGGACATCAGGAGGGTTGTGTACAGCGCAGGTGTACGTGCCGTTATCAGTGAGCGAGGCGTTTAGAAGCTGGATCGATGCTACGCCCCGCGACGGGCTGCCGACCCACTTCACACGACCCTTAAAATAATCCTCCTCCGACGGGTACGCTTGAGACAGGAAGTGAAAGATCTGCACAGAAACACAACAACAACCATTTATTATTTATATTCTGATAATCAGAGACCGACCAGAAGCAGCAAATCACTGTCAGACAGTAACGCATCATCTCTCTGAACACCTGAAACAAACTCGAGAATAAAGCGTCTCTGGAGCGCAGCCGTGTTTGTAGCAATACACAACCATATGCTCCGGATATGAAGTAAACATCTAGACATTGAAGATATTTAGTAGTACATTTCCTACGGTCTAAACGTCATGTTTGATTAGTAATATTCGTTGTTAAGAACTTCATTTGAAGGTGATTTTCTCAATATTGAGATGTTTTTTCTCCTATTGTCTAATAGTTGTGTCTCAGACAGATCTTGTCCTCTCCTAACACACCAGACCTCAGCGGAGAGAGGATTTCTTCACTGATTTTGTGCTCCAGGGAAATGAGAAGACATAAACTCACAAGGGTTCAGTGAATGAAAGCATCTGAATGAACTGATTGTGACAGAACTCGACAGTAAAGCGGCGTTCTCTTACACCAATCCATCCTGAAACCCATCCGTCCTTGTCTAGCACAGCTTCATCTATCACATCACAGTCTGCTGCTTCATCAGCTGCGGTCTGACCACAGAACACACATCCTGATCATCTGACTTCCTGCGGCCGAGGCTGACCAGTGAAAGGCTGAAGATCTACTCACCGTCTTGGCAGGGCCGCCGCTGATGGGTCTGAAGGTCCAGTCGATGGACATGAGGCTGGTGATGCTGCTGGAGGAGCTGAAGGAGCAGGTCAGGGTCACAGAGCCTCCTCTGACCACACTGACCTCTGCTGGAGCAGAGACTGAGATACAGCACACACTCCTCAACAGCACTGACACACAGAGACGGACACACACCTGCTTTAGTTTATACTTTACTACTTTATCAATCTCACCAGGGCCACTTACAGAAGCACAGCATGGACATAACAACAAAACTCAATCTCACACAACTATTCAAACACGCACTGAACACTCGATGTTTGCTAGAGATGTGCTGGGCAGTATATACCGGTATATACCGCACGATATATTATGCGCATCTCTTCAGTAAAGCCGGTTCTTTGATTAGCGCTAAATCTCCGTCAGCTGTATTTAGAAGGAATACACGTTGAATCACAAGCGAAAGTCAACGCACAGCATGTCAGCGATCTACGGCTCTGTTTATAAGCTAGCGCTCCTTCTAAATACAGCTGACGGAGATTTAGCGCTAATCAAAGAACCGGCTTTACTGATGAGAGATGCGCATAATATATCGTGCGGTATATACCGCCCAGCCCTAGTGAAATAGGCTTAAAAGTATATCACCGTAATTACTATGATAATGATATCAATGATTCAGAGTATTCTCTTTCATATTTGTACCTGAAACAGTGAGTCGTAAGCATTAATGAGTACACACATAGAGTTATGATTGTTTAGGTCATACTGGAAGACAGGGGGCGCTCTTGAGCAGAAACTACACACGTGTCACAGAAGTTATAGCACTAGTGATGAAAGCCATTATATAATACCATAAAACAGCATGATTTCTGCTTCAGTCTGACATATAAAACCACGTCTGATCACAAAAACTTATTTTAAATACTCAACTAATTTGGAGAAAAGCATGTCAATAAATTCTATCTTTTCTGGAAAACAAAAATAAAACAGTGCCAGACTGTAGAAGAAGCTCGGTGTTTAGTGATTAACCTTGCACTGAATAGCTCAACAATCACACATTATTATTATTATCTAGTGCATGTTCTTCCCACATTATTACTGCAGGAAGACTCCTTCTTATCACGGGAGACTTACTTAACAGTGTATCACAAATGATAAGATATCACCCATCCCTACACACACTTATAGCACACACACACACACACACACACACACACACACACAGCACATACACACTCTCGCAGCACACACACACTCTCACAGCACACACACACACAGCACACAAACACTCTCACACTCTCGCAGCACACACACACTCTCGCAGCACACACACACTCTCGCAGCACACACACTCTCTCAGCACACACACAGCACACAAACACTCTCACACACACACACACTCTCGCAGCACACACACCACACTCTCGCAGCACACAGCACACACTCTCGCAGCACACACTCACTCTCGCAGCACACACACACTCTCGCAGCACACACACTCTCTCAGCACACACACACAGCACACAAACACTCTCACACACACACACACTCTCACAGCACACACACCACACTCTCGCAGCACACACACACACTCTCGCAGCACACAGCACACACACACACATGTGCTGCTGTAAGGTTTGTGCTGTTGATTAGTTGCATCAGTCTCAGTGTAGTTTACTAGCTTATTCTGTTTAGTTGTAAGCGCTGCAGCAGATAAAGCAGATATTTGTCATATCTGATATTCAGTTCCTCAGAACAATAATAATCATAAACTGCTAATTCAACTCTGATACCATATCAAACACTAGAGCTGTTAACGACTGAACACAATCACACAGGTCACTAGACGGACTAGACTCAGTTACATAACACCGGCTAACTGCACTAACACATCCACTATGTCAAGACTGTGTCTTCATAACTATTCTGCCCAACCAGCAGCTAGCCAAGGAATAATCATACTATCTGGATTTTAATAAAACAACCTATATATTTATTTATATATATTATGCAGTACTATACAAACTTCTAAGACTAAGTGTTTATGAATCTGGACAGTATGAGCATAACCTGTGCCCAGAAACACTGATGACTGAAGATCCAGTAAATAAAACAGCATCAGAGCTCCAGATCATCTGATGACGTCACTTCTGAGACGAGCCGTGATTTCAGAGCCTGACGTCACACACCTGCTCATCTCTCACATCATCTAAACTCTAATACATGTGTGTAAAGAGTCTTTACATTCATATATGACCTTCAGTATGACATTCAGTGTAAAACCTAGTGATGTTCGAACAAGCCGACACAAATATCAGAAATGACATATTACTGCAGTCAGGCCAGCTTTGAAAAACTTCTACGTTATGTTGTGGTGCGCGCATATACTAGGCGTTACGGTAATAGCATGTAACCGCAGAGGGAGCGCGAGCGATCTGTCAGTGACTGAACGAGTGAATGCCTTTAGAAACGGCCTGACATAAATTAAAAAATAATTATATTTTAACAACTGTCTGATAACGTAAAAAGTAATTTGATGAGTAATAATAAATGTAGAAATTCCAAGAGGAAAAAACTGTCTGATGAGAAATAAAAAAAAAAAACGCTTTAAACGCTTACAAATGACCATTTTTATCCATACATTCACAGGGATATAAAAATAACACTCCCTGCTTTCACAAAAAAACTAATTCATTTTAGATTAACATTACACCTCTCCAGGGTCTCATTCCCACAATGACAGGACTGTCAGGAAAGGATGTGACATGGGGCCAGGTATGGAATTTGTGCTCTGCGTTTAACCCATCCAAGTCAACACACACACACACACACACACTGAACACACACTGAACACACACACTCTCTGAACACACACACACACACTCTGAACACACACACACCGGAGCAGTGGGCAGTGCTGCAGCGCCCGGGGAGCAGTTGGGGGATCGGTGCCTGGCTCCAGGGTCTCACCTCAGGCATGATATTAAAGGTACAATCCCTGCCGGACTCAAACCCACAACCTTTGGTTTACAGGTCCCATTCACTATTCATTAGACCATGACTGCCCCATAAAGTGCATTGCAAAATAAAACAAAATAAAAAATAGAAATTCCCTGTTTCCACAGACCAGTTTTAATTCTCTTTATTCGTTGTTTTGATTTACCTTTATTCAATTCTATCCCTGCGCTAAAGGCACGGGTCTTATCCGCAGGCTTCTCCCCTTCGCTCGGGTGGACAGTTATCTCAAGTAGACCTCTCTTTATGTCTGAGTTTTCTTGGACTGAACTGAGCAGGCTAAGCCTTACATCTGCGTATAGCACTGTGTTCTGGATACGTTCCCCAACATCAGTGTGACCTGTAACCTCAGTGCCCTGATATAAGGCAATGAGCATTGTGTAATCAGCCGTGTGAGGTACATTACATTAAAAAAGTAATTAGTTATAGTTACTTCTCGCAAATAGTAAATGAGTTACATCATTAAAAAAGTAACTAATTACCTGCAAAAGTCACTATTTTATAACCTTTTTTTAAACTTTCAAATGTGTCAAATAACTTGGATGTCCCATAATAATAAATATGTTAAACAATTTAAATACACTAAATAGAATAAATTATTATATTAAAACATTTCACACTAACCTACACTATATTATCGACTCTCTATCAACACCTTAGCAATAAAATAGCCATAGTCATTTTTTAGAGAATTATAATATTATTTTGTTTATAAGCATTAGAAGCAGACAGAACAGAAATTATAGGCCTAGTAATACTATCCTATAATCATTTATAGTAATGCGAGTTTTACTATCAGTAATGGGATATAGAATAATTTAGTATCAGACCCAACAGCGCCCCCTGGATGTTGTAGTGTGCAGCGAGCCCTACTCGGCCATTACCGTAACGAGTAGCATATGCGCGCACTTAAAAATAACGTGGCTGCTAGAATCAGATCTTACCGGTCAATAAAGCGTGATTCAAAAAAGATATCATAAGATCAAAAACATGATCTGTATTTATATATCCATCTACATAGGCTATCTAGTCCTTTCTTTTTATTCAATATTAATGGAGTCAAAATAATGTTAAAAAGGACTGAGTAAAAACCGTGTAATGACAGCAGTGTAATTTTAACTGTTAAAAACAACATGATATTAACTGAATGTTGGGTTTTATTCCGTTAACCACGGGATTCCGCGAAACGGTCACTGATCTATAGATCGGTGTTATTTATATTTACACACGGCAGATGATTGACAGCTCTTTAGCTCGCGAGCCTTTTCAGCCAAAGAGAAAGCAAAACAAACTCCCCGCGTCTCAAGTGACACCAGGTTATATTCCTTAACAATCGACAAACCCGCTCAAACCCGTTTATTATAGTTCTTCAAACTCTTTATTCCGTTTCTAAACCGAGCGAAATTATAAAACACACAGAACTCACCGAAACCGACGAAAACACTCGATAAAACTCCTTTAGACGAGCTTCTGTTCACATCCATGACAAACAAGAGGACATATATGATCGCTTATGAGTTATTATGAGTCAATATGAGCAGTATTTGAGCAGATATTAGTCGAGTTTATGTCGCTGGTTTGTATTTGTCCTCCATGTTTCAGTCTTTGATACCTGCCCGACAGGTGAGACCGGAAGTTACGCTAAGAACAGCCCAGAATCACTATCACTGTCCCTAAACCTGGTATTAAACTTATATGACCCAATATTAAACACTTAAACCCAATGCACAGGGAAATGTGTTACTTTACATGCTTTATTATTAATGCATCAGTTATGATGTCAGTGTTATAAACTCTCTGTGTCTGAAACTGTCTGATTATATTGGCAGTCGATTCTATTTTTATTAATTCTAACGTATTGCTATTTGACATAAGATAAACCAAAGTATGTCATAAATGACTTCTGAAACCATCACATGTGCTCATGAGTTCCTGGCTCTTGTGATTTAGTTTTTTTCTGAGATGCTGGTTTAATCTTACCTGCTAAAGAGAAATGAGTTTCCTGAGAAGAGCTGAAATAAGATTCATTTCTATTATAGTGACTAAAAACCGAGTCTATCACGTGACAGCAGCGTTCTGAACACTAGAGAGCGCCAATGAGCTTCAGACAGTCCAGACTGCGGGGTGCTCAATCCTGTTCCTGGAGATCTACCTTCCAGCAGAATTCAACTCCAACCCTGATCAGAAACAACCTGAAC
>JAUCNO010001092.1:2221429-2235121 GCA_032353835.1 Enteromius viviparus | reverse complement strand
TTTCAAATCGATTCTGAATCGTTGCAAATGAGAATCTCGATTTTTCTGTGAATCGATTTTTTGGCACACCCCTAATACACACACATGCATAGTTTGAAAAATTAACGTGTATGTACATTTATATATTTATATATTCTATATAAATACCTTTAATATATAACATATTTATCTTAAATGTATACATGTATGTGGTTGTATTTTTATATACATAATAAATATACACAAGACACACTTAAATATTATGTAAACAAAATCTTATTTTGGATTTGATTAATCGTTTGACAACACTGTAATTTATATAAATATATATTTAAAATTATATTATTTTAAAAATATATTGGTTACACTTAAGGGGTCTTTGTAATTGTACATTTACAATTACAGTGTGATTATACATTTCAGTACAGAGGTAATGTTTTTTAACTACATGTTAGGATTAGGTTTTGGTTTAGGGTTACTTGCATGTAATTATGCATTATTTATTGTTTCTATAATAGTAAGTATATGTAATGTGTAATAAGGATATGTTTTTAAGATACCAAAAGGTTTAAGATTTCACAGGGTTAAAATAAAGCTTTGCCAATATATTTCTATAACACTTGTATTTATTTCTCTGTTCCAATAATTGATTGAGGATGAAACTGTCAGAAAGTAGCTTTTTTTGTTAGCATTAAACGTGTTGTTTATTTACACTTTTGAATCTGACTAACTTTCTATTTTAGTCTGATAGGGAAATGGTACAGTCTAAACATAAAATGTCATGCAGATGAGAGGCGTGACAGATTTTGCGTCAGATGTATAACGAAGCATTGATCTCTGAGGATATTTGGGGATTTTGATGTGTTGTGACGCACACAGGTGCATGTGTGAATCACACCCCTCTGGTTTGTCATATGCCAGGCTATTGTGTACAGAGAGACGGCTGCAGACTCACAGAAAGACCTGTAATGTGAGCTACAGATTCTGAATAATTAATCTCTCCACTGATGTCTGGTTTGTTAGGATTGGAAAATATCTGTCTGAGATACAACTATTAGAAAATATCATGAATTTGAGGGTGCAATCCTTTTAAAGTTTTAAAGTCCAAATGAAGTTCTAAGCAATGCATACTACTAATCAAAAACTATGCTGTGATATATTTTTTTTACGGTAGAAAAATTACTGTTTTTAATTTTAATTTTATAGGATGTCACTGCTATTGTTCTAAAAAAAAACAGTTTTTTACACTACACCACAAAATGGCTTGTTACTGGAAAATTACTGTCATGCTACTGAAAAATTACTAATTAAATCTATCGATTTAGTAGCTTTGCTACTTTTGGTTAGCTAATCCTTCAACCTTAATTATATGATCATTTTTGTCCTCTCTTCCTGGTTATATAAGCAGATTTTTTTTGCTGCAGGTAGAGAAGATATTAGATTTTGCTGAAATATTACTAAAATAGCTTTTGTTAATGTTGTTTTTGTGCAGTTCTGGATGTCTGCTTTAGCCACAACTCTTCCTGTACCATGTGGAGCCTTCATGCCTGTTTTCGTCATTGGTAAGTATTTGTATGTTTTTATACATTAAAGCAAGACACTACAGTGTAAATATGTGTTAATTTTGAAAAAAAAAAAATGTAGCTGTTGTTTTTTCACACACTTGCCAATTTTGAGCTTTGAACTATTTTGCTTTTATAACATGTCTTTGTTCAGAAAATTTGACAAAAAATACACATTTTAGTTTATTTTATACAAATGTATTTATTTACATCTGTATGTATATATTTAAATATCATTTTCTCAATAGTTTTTTTTTCCACTTCAGCAGCACTTACATACACAAAATTTTAGAGTTTAATTCCTCTCTATATTTGGAAAGTTTTTACTGAAGGGTTTGTTCATACATCATTTACATGGATTTTATTATTGCACTTTATCTATTTGCGTCGATAGATTTTACCGTCTATAGGCTGTTTCTACAAAATGAGTTTGTTTCTCTACTTCAGCTGCACTTACACACTCCAAATCTTAGAGTTTAATTTCTCTCTAAATTCTAAAGGTTTTTACTAAAGGCTTTGTTAATATATAATTTACAAGGTTTTATTATGGTATATATCTTTTTGCATCTGTAGGATGCAGTTATTACATACATTTAAAGTTTTTTTTGTTCAGAATAAGTTTTTCTGCACTTCTGCAACATGTACACACAGCAAAACTTAGGGTTTAATTCCTCTCTATATTCTAAAGGTTTTTACTGAAGGGTTTGTTTATATATAAATCACATGTTTTTTTTATTATTGCACTTTATTTTTGTCTATAGATTTTTCATGCCTGTAGGCTGTTTCCAAGAAATGAGTTTGTTTTTCTTTACTTCAGCAGCACTTACACACAACATTTAGAGATTTATTCCCCTCTATATTCTAAAGGTTTTTACTGAAGGTTTTGTACATATATCAGTCTCAAGGTTTTATTTTGGTACTTATCTGCCTGCATCTGTCGATCGCAATTACAGTGTATGTATTTATCTTTAGTGGTATTTTTGAGTTTTAAAGTTAGTTTCTTTTTCCAATTAAGCCGCACTTATACACACCAAATCTTAGAGTTTAATCCTTTCTATATTCGATTTTAGAGGAGTGTGTTGATATATCCTTCACACCGATTTATACCATTTTATTCCTAAAAACATGGCGAAAATTTACCTTTTTTCTTGATGTAGGAATTTTCAGATTTATGAAAAGCAGTGTTCATATTTAAACTCTAGAAATGTTTAAATAATTAGTGCAAATTTAATGTACTATAATGTTTAAACAGATCAGTTTCAGAGAACTTCTAATACAAAGTATGTAATTAATCAATGGGGGAAGTATTGCTGTTTCAGTTTTTCCTGTAGTGTCTTGCCTGCATGTTTTTCTGCAATGAAGTGACGTGGGAATGTGAACCTGTGTGTTTCAGGTGCTGCGTTTGGTCGTTTGGTGGGTGAAAGTATGGCTGCATGGTTTCCTGAGGGCATTAATACAGATGGAACCATCTATCCCATAGTTCCTGGAGGATACGCTGTTGTTGGTGAGAAGCAAACGCTCTCGTACATGTGTACAGCTTCAACACGCACTCATCACAGCTGATTACCTTTTATGGAAATTGCTTCATTGTTGCCATAGCGATTTTGAGAGGCTCTGATTTAGTTTTGTTGTGGATTGTTGTTTTCATTGTTAGTCTTTAATTAGTAGCCACTGGATTTAATTATGAAATAACAATAACCACTTTTGAATGCTTATTGTTTTATTTATAGCTTAATGGCCAATATAGTGAAGGGTTTAGAGAAGTGTAGGATTTTGACCATCAAATGCACTGGAACAAATTGTTTTTCCTAGAAAATACAAATATTTAATAAATAAAATAAATTAAATTAAATATTTCAATGCTTATTTAAAAAAAGACGAAATATTTTTAAACATTTGTAATATTTATTAACATTAAATACATTTTAATCAATATTTTATGCATTTTACAAATAAATAAAGTAAAAATATGGCATGCTGTTGCTTTAAACAGTGGTATAAACATCATTCAGTGTTAATTGTGATCATCCTAATTAATAATCACAAATAATAATTTCAAGGAAATAATTGACAATTATGATCTTTGTTGTAATCGTGCAGCCATACTAAAAAGTTGTTTAAAAAAATCAAGCTATAACTAGAAGTATAGATACCAATTTTTTCCCTTTTGTAGATATCTAGATATTTTTAGTTGTTTGTATGTTTACATTAGTTTTGTGCTAAACGTGTTTCTTTGCAACTTCTAATTCTTCTAATTGCAATTCAGTAAATATCTATTTGTTTGTATTTGAATTGAATCGACTCAGTTAGTTTGTGTTCATTTGGTATTTAGTTTTTCTTTCAGTTCATTCATTCAAAGTGAACTGATTTGCAGTCTTTTTCATTTGTTTGGTTAAATCTAGGAGCGGCGGCATTATCCGGAGCAGTCACACACACGGTGTCCACGGCCGTGATCGTGTTTGAGTTAACGGGTCAGATCAGTCACATTCTGCCCATCATGATCGCTGTGATTCTCGCCAACGCTGTCGCTCAGAGTCTTCAGCCGTCCATCTACGACTCCATCATCCGCATTAAGAAACTGCCGTACCTGCCAGAGCTCGGCTGGGGCCACCACGAGTAAGTCTTTCTGTCTGTATCTGACTCTAGACCACAAAACCAGTCATAAGGGTCCATTTTGATTCAATGAATGAATAAATCAGCTTTCCGTTGATATATAGTTTGTTAGGATTGAACAATATTTGGTAAAACTATTAGAAAACCTGGAATCTGAGGGACCAAAAAAAATCGAAATATTGAGAAAATCACATTTAAAGTTGTCCAAATGAAGTTCTTAGCAATGCATATTACTAAACAAAAATTAAGTTTTGATATATTTATGGTAGGATAATATCCAAATGAATTTTTTTTTGACATGAAAGATAATTTTGACTGTATGAACTTAACTAATTTTCTTTAGTTGAAGGACTACAGGAATGACTGATTTAATTCAACAAAGTGTAATATTGTTTTTATATTTTAATATTTCATACATAACTCTGATCTGAAATGTTTGACTTTGTCTCATGTTGCCAGAATATGGATTCCCAGAAGTCTATATTTTGTAAATATTGGCTTTGGAAACAGCTAAATGAGTTTATTATCTTTTGGCTAGGATGTTCTGGTGTGGATAAACAAGCATGCATAAAATAATCATGCTTTTCGTAGCTTTTTCTGGCTCTGGGACACTTTCTTGGTGTTTCTGCTGCTCTTTTTCTTTGCCTGAAATTAAGTAAGCTCATTTTAAATTAGTTTTGCTTGATGCACTAAATAACTAAAACTAAAATGAATAAAAACTATATAGACATTTAAAAACAAAAAAAATTAAATGACAATAACACAAAGCAAAATTACTCAAATTAAATGTAAAAATAGAAACAAATTCGGAAAATTAATAATTACATAAATAGTATCTCAGTGATACTAAAATAACAAAGAACTTGTAGGAAAACTGCTGATTCACTTCCAGTTTTAGGATTAATCACTTAAAAGCTGTAATGACTAAAGAAATAAAGCTTTTTATGTTATATATGCAATTAAAAGATTTATTGACGATGTATTATTTTATGTTGTGTTTAACTACATTAACAAAGTCGTCTATTTATTTGTTAATTTTTTAAGTGGTTGAAGTTATTACTTTTGCATTAATACGTTTTTCCTCCATTATATTAAGATCAACAGACAGGGACAGTGTTTTCTCTTCATTAGTGTAAATGGACAGACTGTGTGTAAACAAAGTCTAAAGTTCTCACACACACACATTAGACTAATGGAAATCCTTGCAACACGCACATAAATCTTAGTTTCAGGTTTTGTCGTGCATTTGTGTGTGTGTGTGCGTGCATACACACATTCTGCATCAACGCTCCCATTTTCTGCTCTTTAATCACAACAGAGTCAAACACACACACACACACACACACACACACAGGTGTTTTGCTCTGAATGATTGTGTGTTTCTGCCCTGGTGTCAAACTCATCTGAGGCATCTGAGAGATGTATTTATACCTGTCGACAGAACGATTACGTAAGTGTGTGTGTGTGTGAGTGTGTTTCGGAAGTTAGATTTTTGCTCCGTTAGAATCTGCAGAAAACTCATTCATCAGCAAGATGAACACACGCTCACACACTCACACACTCGCACTCATTGACATTCAACACTCTCTCTCTCTCTCTCTCTCTCTCTCTCTCTCTCTCTCTCTCTTCAGTGTTTTATTGGCTTGTTTTCCACACAAAGCTGCTAAAATATCAATCAATACAGGTATAAAATAATGCAAACAAACAAAAACTAAGGGTAACGTTCTATTTTAAATGAAATGTTTGTACATTTGAGTGTTTAAATGTTTTTTTTTATTTGTTTGTTTGTTTTTTACTAAAAGCAGGGTTATCATACAGTAGTTTACAAAAAAAATACAGCCATTAAAACATTGTTGAAATGACATAAACATTAACTGAAATAAAATAAAATATCATCACATATTTTGTTTGTAATTGCCAAAGCAGCATTTCTTATTTTAATTTAGTTAACTTGATGTACTAAAATGACAAAAAAATAGAAAAAAAACTAAAATAAAAATGAAAACTATATAAAAAAGGAAGGGAAATATAAAAATGTAATATAAAAATAATTATCCATCAAACAGTTCTTAAAAGCATCAAGCATCATGTTTATGAAGCGCGTCGTGTTTTTGACAATCTTTGTGTGCAGGAAGTATAATATCCGTGTGGAGGACATCATGGTCAGAGATGTTCGTTATATCACACTGAACTCCAGCTACAGAGACCTTCATGAGATCCTGCTGATAGGAAACCTCAAAACCGTGGCGCTGGTCGAGTCTGCAGGTACACACACCTTTCAGACATTCATTAGGAAATAAACGTTTTATTATTTATTATTTCATTTTATCTATATGCTATTATAATGAATATAATAAAGTATTTGTAATTTTGTTGTTGTTTTTATTAGTTATTTTTAAGTTTTAGCTTGTTATTTTAGTATGTCATGTTAAACTAAGTGAAAATCAGAAAAGTTAAATTAACAGCTACCTGAAATCCTTTTATTTCAGTTAATGTTTATTTTATATGAATTAATCATTGCTTTTTTCATGTTTTTTAATTAACTATAATAACTATGATAAATGGACACACACAGTACTCTTTAAAAGTTTTTGTTTGGTTTTATTTATTTATATATATATATATGTGTGTATATATATTATGAGTCTCTTTTGTTCATCAACAATGCCTTTATTTTATTTAAAAAAATTTAATATTATAAGATATTTATTGCTTTCAAACAATTTGTCGCAATTATTCACATCTAAAATATTGTTTTGGTTTATGTAATATATGTGTGTGTGCTGTTTATTATGTGTTTATATAAAGACACGCACATACAGCATATTTTATGTATTTGCATATTTAAATTCTTATATATATGTTTATATAACAAATATACATCGCACACATACATATATTATATCAACAAAGACTTTTATTGTGGATAAAATATTATATATATTTATTATATATTATAATTTTTAAAAAAGCATCATTCCTCCAGTCTTCAGTGTCACATGATCTTCAGAAATCATAATAATATACTGATTTACTGCTCAACACACATTATTATTCATATCAGTGTTGAACACAGTTGTGCCGCTCAATATTTTTGTGGAAACTGTCATACGTTTAATATTACATAGTTCAGGATTCACAGATGAACTGAAAGATCAAAACAACATTTATTATTATTATTAACCCTTGCTCTCTCTCTCTGTAGAGTCGATGATTCTGCTGGGCTCTATTGAGCGCGCTCAGTTACAGGCTCTCCTCGCACAGCATCTGAGTCGCGAGCGGCGGCTGGAGTTTATTCGCGATCGCATCGATGCCGAGAGGAAGCGCGTGTCTGTGGTCAGCACTCCCAGCAGCGTGGAGGGGGGTCAAAAGGTCAACCACGAGGTTCGCTTCCAGGTCAGAGGGCATGATCCTTCACTCGACTCTTTACTCTGTGTTTAGTCAGCTTCTGAGACTTGATCTCGTATGTTTGTGAGCGTAGATCTCCACAGAAGAGTCATCGTTCACACCGACTCGTCCCATCTCACCTAAACCTCTCAAACCTGCGCTGAAGAGGACGTCTGTCGCCGAGAAAAACACTGAGATCCCCACGAGTAATATCTCACACACACACACACACTTACACATCTACATCTATCTGGTGTATTTATAAATACTATAACTTAACCTTCACTCTAACAGAAGACTTGTTGCATTTTTACAATTATAAATAACTTTTTACTTTTAATAACTTTCATTTCTAGTAATATTTTTAATTTAATGTTATTGCTCTTAAACTTTTTTTCTTTATATTTATGCATTTATTACTAAAGTAAACAAAGTCAGTTTTGATATTATACTAAGGTGCTTATAAAACCTTTACCAGACTCCTTATTAATACGTTTTAATCCTCTCAAGTCCATTTTAAGAGGGTTTGTGAAGACATTTCTAGACATTTAGCACACATATATATAGTATAGGGAGTGTTATGTAATGCAAAAATAATAATACACACATACTAGTAATGTTTTATAAATAAGTAATTATAAATAAATAGTAAATTAAAAAAGGTAATATAAAAAACATCAGAGTGATATATTATTTTGTAAATATTTTATTTCATTATTTTTCATGTTAACTCTTACTAGCACTTATGTATTATTATCATGTAAATTGTGAGTTTCTGTGTTTTTCAGGTGATTCCGGCATTGGCTTGAAGAATCTGTTATGTGCTCGACCTCAGACTGATGCAATGGAGGTGAGACACTCTCTCACACACACACACACACACACACTCCTGTAGTGTCTCCATGTGTTCTGGGGTCTCTCTCCATAGGCGTAATGGTGTTTCTACTGTACAGACTGTGGTATTGTCCTACACTGACCCTAAACCTAAACCTACCCCTTACAGGAAACACTACACACTACACACAGGGAGACAGGAAGTGTCATCATAAAGCATGTTTACGTTGTAGTACCCATGTAGCCACAAATGCCTGAAGACACTCTTACTCTCTCACACACACACACTCTCTCACCCTCTCTCTCGTTTATGTTATATGAGGGTAATGGTATGAAGTTTTCTGGTGTGTGTGTGTGTGTGTTATTTTTCCCTCACTGGAGAATAATAACGTGGAGCTCACGGTGGCTCCTGACTTCAGGCCTCTCAAACGCGTCAGGATCTCTCTCTTGGTAAGAGCCGTTTTTAAAACACAGGCTCATCAAATCATCACATCATCATCTTATCATAAATGCCTTCCTCCTGCCTGTTCCTGACCTTTGACCTGCACAACCGCTGGATGCACACAGAATCACTGGAATTTTACAGTAAAGATTTTATCCCATTTCGAGATGATATTATGTTTCCTTTATTGTTTGATAAACATTAGATCAGTTTCATTGTTTTGGTCTGTCTGCACTGAACCAGAGATCAAAGGTCAGAAACAGTGTAATCTAGCAGGAACATGGGAAGCAGCCAAGCATGCGTAGCTGTCAATCATCAGCATGACATCAGAACTGGCCAATCAGTGCGAGTTGCATGAGAGGTGGGCGGAGCCAATCAGTGATTGCGTCCAATAACACTAGTCTTGCTCCCTTCATGTAAACGTCGTACCGCTGTAGAGTTTAGATCTTAAATTTTATAGAGTAGCCCACCTAAAAATGATCATTCTGTCATCATTTACTCACCCTCATGTCGCTCCAAACTTGTATGACACTTTTTTTTTTTGAAAGTCGGTTTTGTCTGTTTTCTTGTAAAAGATTAAAGCTTGACTTGACTTGAATAGCTAATTATGAAATATGATTAATAATATTTAATAACAAATAAATTAAATACATTGTGAAAAAAAATTATCAAAAAATAAGTTACTAGTTATGGTTGTAACTCGTAAATTTAAAATGTGTAACAATTAAACGCATGAAAATGTATTCTCATTTACAGCAACTACAATTATAATGGTGTTTTCATGAAAATTGTGTTTATAGTAAATATCAGGACTGTTTTTTTTGTAATAGCAGTTGCTTTACCACCTAAAATAATTAATAAATTACAGATTTTAATCATACTTTAAACTTACATTGTGCAGTATCGTTGATGTAATCTCATTGTATTTCTGTAAATTCTTAAATATTTAATTGATTAAACCAGTTCTAAATTCTTTTATATTTACTGCGTAAATAAAAAAGTAAAGTCTTTATTCAAAGTAAATTTTAATCTCTGTATTTACATTTATATTTGGTAATTTAACAGACTCTTTTATCATTTTTTAAAATAAATTTAAGTTAAACATTATCCCCCAGTTTCACAGACAAGGCTTAAGCTAGTCCCAGACTAAACTGCATGTTTGAGCTGTCTCAAAATAAAAATATCTTGCTCTGACAAATCTTAAAACATGTCGGTGTCATTGTTCTGTGTTAAGATGCACACATGTAATATTTTCTTATAAGGCATTTTTGTAAAAAATGCTTAAATATCCTAATATCCTTAAGCTAAGCCCCGTTTGTGAAACCGGGCCTATATTTTTCAATGTATTATATGTTTCTCATTACAGAGAAGTGGCATGATTTCCAAAAATAAAATAATTATGCATTAATATTGACTTTCAAGCTGAATAATGCCACCTTTTTCCTCTTTTGAGCTGGTTTACAGATGAAATTTAACTTCGCGTTTATGAATGTAAAGCTGCTCTGAAATGATTTGAGCTGTACTACATAAAAAGTGATTTGATATTATTAAGATAAAAAGGAATGTTATTTAATGGATCTATTCTTAACTTTATTAAGATGAATGACTATTGTAGCTGATGTATTGCTGTTAGTGTTAATGTTAGTTAATGCACTGATCGTTACTGTAAAGTGTTTCTGTGTGAATGATGCGTCAGTGCAGTGCTAAATGACCCACATCTGGAGTAAATGAATCCAGACTGTTTGTGCTCATATATTTATGAAAGCTGAACTAGTGTGTCAGTGATGATGTCACACGGTTGCTACGGAGATACATTTGCGTACTTGATGAACGTATATTAAGAACGGCTACATAATGATAAACCTGAACCTTCGTCACAGTCTGCGACAGCAACAGAAATCTGTATCACCTTTATTATCAAAATGACTAAATTATGTGTGTTTGAAAAATACTAAAAAAAGAGAAACCCATGCAATTTCTCCCAGTTGTTTTAAAATGTCCATTTGAGTAATAGTCAGCCAGTCAAAATAACTGGGGGAAAAAATTCCTGTTATTTTCTACTGAATTTTATGCAAAAGGACAGCGTGAAACAACTGGCTTTCTCTCTATTATTTTACTTTTTTAATTTTATTATTTTTTTTTTTTTTAAATGACCAAAATTGTGTTTTTTTACTTTTATTTTATGCCAACAATTTTAAAAGTAACCTATATAAAAACATTTGCATGCTTTTTATTTTATCAATAATTTATTTGTAGAAAGTATGTTATATTATATTATATTAAGTTGCAAATGTTTTCCTAAATAGATTGCATTTAAAATTTACAATAGGGTTCAATTTGTTAACATAACTCAACTACATTATTAAATATGCTGCTTTGCTGATTTTATATATTTAAAAAAACTTTTTTTTTAAAAGAGTCGTGCAAATTTGTCCACTTGCGTCAGCACTTTCTATAATAAAATTGTAAAATACTTAAATAATCATTTATGTTGTTAACTTTGTTATAACATTATAGAGTTCTTGCTACTTTGATTCCTTATTTTATTGACTGAATTATGCTTGTTTAATTTTAATAATTTAAAAATATATTTAAGTAAAATGTAAATAACATTTAAATAAATTCTAATTAATTTAAAGTTTAATTTAGGTTTAAAAATGTTTAAAATAGAGAAAGCTGTGCCTAGTTTTCCAAAACAACAGGAAAAATGATCGCAGGTAGTTGTGCAGTAAGTGGTTTTACCGTGGTAAAAGAGCGAGACCCGCAGGCCTTCAGTCTGCTCATTACATTACGCTCACATTTCTACAGAAACCTGCACTAATGGATGGATGTTTTATTAATGCGTAGAGAGTGCTGCAAAGACTTATACGCCAATATCTGCTTGTGTGTGTGTGTGTGTGTGTGTGTGTGTGTGTGTTTCAGGAGGATCCAGACGCAGAGGATGACATGACTCTTGGCGAGGTGAGAACACTGCGGCTGTACAAGTGAAAATCCTCTGATAATAAAAGTGCTGTCAACAGATAAATCACATCCAAAACAAGTTTTATACAGTAAATATGTTGAAAATATTCACATTTATATATTATGTTAATATTCTTTTATATTATATGTAAATATATTTAATACATGAACAAAGCATATTTTTCTTAAATACATTATACATGCATGTGTTTGTATTATATGTACATAATAAATATACACAGTAACATGCATATATTATGTAAACAAAAACTTTTATTTTGGATGCTATTAATTGTGATTAATTGTTTGACAGCACTAATTACATTCATGTTGTTTATAATTGGATAAAAACTTAAGAATAAAAAATACATATTACCCCATATTTACATATTACATTCTCTTTTAATATATATATATTTTTACACTGTAAATGATCTGGTAATTACAATGGCTGTAAATGCAGATTGAGGAGTGGGAGGAGCAACAGTTTGACGAGCAGGTGAACTTCAACAGCTGCAAGATTGACCCCGCCCCCTTCCAGCTGGTGGAGCGCACTTCACTGCACAAGGTGTGTGTGTGTGTGTGTGTGTGTGTGTGCGTGTGTGAGTGTGTGTGTGTGTGTGTGTGTGTGTGTGTGTGTGTGTGTGAGTGAACAGAATAAGGTTAGAATCTATACAAATGTAAGCTCTTGTAAAATTTTTAATAAAGGACTGTACACACACACTCTCTCTCCACCTCTCTCTCTCTCTCACACACACACAAACACACACACATACATATATATATGCTGACACTGGATTTATCGTGCATTTGCAAACCTACTTGTGGCTAGAGCACAGAAGACCCGCTCTGCAGTGGTGCATACACACACACACACACACACAGTGAATGTGTTCAATGCAGTCCAGTCATCCTTCTCCTACACTTGCATGCGCACTCATTATCTCTCTGTGCACACTCACTGATCGATTTATATGTGTATGTGTGTGTTGTCAGAATGTAGCTTAATTTATGCATTTCCCTCTTCCAGAGTTACAAAGGGTCATGAAAAACAACAGTGTGAATGTTTTGGTGCATGAAAGACCTACCAGTATTATAATAACAAATGTATGTAATGACTGTCTTGTCTCTCTTTGACAGACTCACACCATCTTCTCTCTGCTGGGTTTGGATCACGCTTACGTCACCAGCATTGGGAGACTTATCGGAGTAGTTTCACTGAGAGAGGTGAGAGATGGCTGTAATTTCCAGCATCATTACTCCAGTCTTCAGTCACATGATCCTTCACAAATCATTCTAATATGCTGCTCAAAAAACATGTTTATAGAAATGTGTTTTTGACACACAAAAATCTAATTTCATAAATACTATGAAACTTTTAGTTTCTTATATTATGTCACAACACTTACTTTTTTCTCACAATTGTTTTCTTGCAATTCTAATTTAATTTTCTTTTTTAACATTTTAAAGCTACATAGATGAAGAATAATTACCTTATTTTAATATATTTAGCAAATATTTCAAAATGTTACCTATTTATCATATTTTCCTTATTACAATGTTTACAAGTTTATAACTTTACAGTATAGTGACTTTTTTTCTTACAATGGACTTTTTTTCCAACAGTTATTTCACAGTTGAACTTGAATTGTACTTGCATTGTGATTTTTTTTATTTTTTAATTATTGCAATTAAAAAGTTTTGTATCGCACTGAAGGGAAGTCTGTTTCCACCACTAAATTTTTCTCTCACAATTCTGAATTTGAATCTCTGAATTGTGTCGGAGAAGGAAAAGTCGGAATTCAATCTCATAACTGCGAGACATACAGTTGGAATAGCGAGACATACAGTTGGAATAGCGAGACATACAGTTGGAATAGCGAGACATACAGTTGGAATAGCGAGACATACAGT
>JAUCNO010001092.1:2184617-2221329 GCA_032353835.1 Enteromius viviparus | reverse complement strand
GGGTACTTCTCGCCTACTGAATTTAGAATGCTATGAATTTGGACATACTACTCGCCTCGCATGCTGTTTTTCGCCTACTATATAGTAGGGTAGTAAGCGATTTCGGACGCAGCGCGGGTCTTGCAGTCTTTGCTAATGAGCTGATGAGTGGGATCAAGTGTGTTAAATGAGGGAGACATACAAAATGTGCAGGGCAGAGGGAAGTACTGCTCAAGATGAAATGTTGAACTTAAAGTCATTAAATTTAGAGTATAAAGTGATCGTTTCGAAGTTTCGAGAAAAATTATGTTTTTAAGAAAAATTTTCTAAATAAATGTATTCAATTATGAGAATATACAAACTCAAATATAAACAGACTCAAAGTTGGAGAGTAATGCACTGGGGAGTAGCATATGATTCAATGATGGTTCTAGACCCGTCTTTTGCCAAACTTGCTTTTCATTTTCTCATCACATATTACATCAGTAATCACAAATATTATAATATATATAAAATCACATTGTATCCTTTTCTTTTTATTATTGCTTGGCCATAATATTATGAATTAGATTTTGGTTTAGTATGTTATTTATTTATTTTTTATTATAAAATATCAGTTTATTTATTTTTCACAAGCAAGGCAGTTTAATACTCAGAGAAAGAAAAGTACTTTTAAAAGTAAGTATTTTATGCTTTTTAGGGATTTTAAGTGTCCTCCAAAAAAATTAAACATCTGTGGAACATGTATTTGTAGTATTTATTATTTTTGTGTTATTTACATACTTTTATAGTTTTATTAATATTATGAATTCATTTTTATGTTCAAGTTTTTATTGATTGATTTTATATTTATCTGTAATTAAATTTAATTAAATTATTATTACATTTAATTAAATTTTAAATGAAAATGTGAAATGTTTATTCCAGTTTTAATATTATTATTTAAAATAAATAAATAAATCTGTTCAGTCAGCAGTATCATTCATGTCTGCAGTACAAACACTGTGGGATGTGCTCAGTGTAGTGGGTTTGTTCAAATTCATGATGCCAGCCATGAGCAGTAGTAAAAATGATGCTTGCTGCGTAACATTATCCTGTTTAACACAAGAATGTTTCTGCACTTGGATATCCAGTTTTGATGCACCGTTTCCTCCAGGTACTTGATTTGATTATGAAGAACTCCTAATCCCTCAGAATAGGCACTGAGCTGAACCAAATCACTGCTGAGTTGCCATAGCGATTTAATGGTTTCTCTTTCATTGATGTGAAGCACACTAGGGCATGTTGAATTTCCATTTGCTGCTTATTAGCGGATGCAGTCACGGGCTCTTGTGAGTGTTGCTTTAACCCACAGCGAAATGGGCATGGTGTGTCATCCAAAATGTTGTTGGAGCGGTTTGGGTGGTAGCACAAATATTTAAAGTGAAAAGCACATGATTGAGATTAACAGCAATGTTGTGGATGATTGGTTTTCTCTGTAAAGAAAGAAAATTAAGTCGTTGCGTTTATTTATTCAGCATTATACACACGGTCATAGGACTGGGTGATATATATATATATGTGTGTGTGTGTGTTTGAGTTTGTGTAGTAATGAAACTAAAAAACAAAAAAACATTTGTTCTGCTTGGTTTTAATTATGTGTTATGTTAGGAAAGGTGTGAGCAGCGACTGAAAGTGTGTGTGTGAAGGAGAGCAGGTGTCTCTACCAGGCTGGTAAACACCATGAGGTGTCCCTGTGCATTTATTATTCAATCACCAATCCTTGTGCACACAGGCATTTGCACGCATATACACCCACAAACACCCAAACACACTCTCAGCGGCATTGCCACCGCTTTCCATCCATTCACACACGAGTCACGAGACACTCGAGGAGTGTCTTCTGCAGCGATTATGCCAGGAATGAAAGGTTAATCTCCTGATTGCTGTCGCTCGTTCCTCCACATCCCACCGGCCCACTAATCTGCTTCATCAATCATTGCATCATCAGCCCCTCCCCCACTTCCCGTATCAGGTGTGCCCCTCTTGCACAAGCAGATGCATTCCTTAAGGCGAGGCTTTCACTGGAAAATATAGATTCCGCCATCCATAGTTTGCTGTGACAAGAGTGTATAATTCATCATCATCTGCCATTCCCAGCCCACCCATATCTGTACAGACTCTTAATGTAAGAACAGTATGTGAAATGTTACAAATGTACTCTAAATGTGTGTTAATACGGTGTTGCTTATAATTGGGCTGTCAGCTTAGCAACATGCTAATGTCAAAATCAATAGCGGGTGTCGTGTGCATAGCGCATTTGCGTGGCATGTGAAGATAGTTTTCACACAGAATGTGTTTTCTACACAGATGTTACAGCTAAACAACTTTTTTACCTTAGCGTCACATTTCCAGAACACACTGTCACATCTGAGGTGCTGCTAAAGACGTGCAGCACTCATTACACGTCTATTTCAAATGTCAAATGCAATTCAAAAATGCTTAAAGGCAGCTTCCATTGCAAGGCAGTCCTAATGTATATATAGTTTTTTTTTAATTGGTCATGTGATCTCAGACGATAAAATGACTTCCTTTCATTGTCATATATCAACTTCATAAAAGGCCACGTGGAAGTGAACAGCCACCAAGCGCCCCTACAAATAATTTGTCTTCATATAAATACCTTTTATTGTCTCACCTCTTTTTTCTGTTTGTCTAGTCTAGTAGTTACTGATATTGTCTGCCCATGTTTAATGGCAGTGTCTGCAGGCTAACCTCTGGGCTCGGCAGACGGCCAGGTGTGAGGTTGCAGCTCCTGCTTTGGAAACAAAAATATCCCCGGGGATCAATCAGTGCTGCTGTTTGTGCATGTTTGTGTGCGACCCTGATCGACCACGTTCTAAGTGCTCAGCCACGATACGACATCTGTGAATCACATGCCTAGTGGAGCTGTTGACATTATCTGTGTGCCAGAAACATTCAGAATAGAACTGATGTATATAGTGAATAGCATAACAGTAAAGGTTTACTGTTTTTTTTGCTTTATTGTTACTTACATACTTGTTGTCTAACTTACGTAATACCTCTATGCCTAGGCATGATATGTCTATATGCTTAGGCTATGAAACGCAGGTCTAACTTTTTAAGCAATGTTATTGTGCAACCAGATCCCACGATCTACAGTATCCAGATGTGTTACTCATTCTCAATGGAAAAGTGCCCAAGCAACATCAAAAAGCTGCCTGGCAAAATGGCTCAAAAAGTTGCCCTGTGTAACATCAGTCTTAGTGTGCATATTAAGTGAACAGTGGACTGCTCAGCAGCTTTTTAGGTCTTTACTCATAATCTACTTATTTATAGTTTCATATTTTGAGCAGGCTAGTAATAACTGTGCCCTCCTGCTTGGCAGAATCACAAAAGTCTTATGAACAATGTGTATGGTAAAGCTATAAGAATTGTTTGTTGGTATTTATTGAATACTTGAACGGTTTAACATTGATGTAGTGACCATATATAAACGTTTTGTGCTGAAATTATGCTAAGCTGATGAAGAATTTGCTGAAATGAACTTTTAAAACTAGAGGCCAATCACTAATGTATAACTTCCAGCTTGTTTATTTTATTTTATTTTAACTGGTAGTAGTTGTTATTAACTAAAACTAAAAAAAAAAATATATATATATATATTAATAACAATAATTCATTAATTGAAATAAAGCTGAAATAAATAAATAAATAAATATTTTAGCATTAATGTTTTAAAATATATTTAAAAATTCCTTTGTGGATTATATTGGCCACCATGTATGTCGGATTCATTAATGTAAATTTTAAATTGTTGGTTGTTTAACATGTTTAGAAATCAAATCAATGCTTGTATGACTGTAGCAGGTTCATGCAGGAAGTCCCTTCTTCACTGTACTGTAAATAATGTGTTCACTCTGAATCAGCTTGCCTTGTCCCAATTCAGATTATGATGTAAAAATGTAATTTACGCAGTGCTGTTCTCAGATCAGCTGTTCTCACACAGACTCTAGAGTTTAACCTGAACTAAGCACAGATACAGTATGTGGCATTCGTCCAGAAACACTGGGCCATCTGACTTGTTTCACACGATTCAGTCTGAGTCTGGCCTCCAGCACAAAAGCTGCACCTGCTTTTTGTTTATTTTGGGGAACATTACATAACGCAATCAGCACAAATGACAGTTGAATCTGTGGAACCTGCACTGAACTGAATTTAGGCTGAGCACTGCCTCAGGAAGCAAGATGTCATGTGGCGTCGGCCTCTTGAGAGATGAATTATTAAATTGTTTGTGGTATCTAATTAGATTGGATTAATAGTTTTCTAAAGAATGTCACACCCCCATGAAATTTGTTTGCCTCACTGCTCTAGTTTAATGCGAAGAAACCTTTAATAATGTACTGGCCGCTCTTTTCCATGAAAAATAAACACCAAAACAAAACAAAAATTGCTTTCAGCTTCCAAAAGGACACGAACGCACCATAAATGTATTATAAAAGTAGCCATTTGATAACATTATGTAATGAGCCAGATGTTTTCAAAGTTGATCCAGAGCTCTTAATGTTTGGTTTATGATTTGAACAGATAAAGTTTGGACTGGTTGCAGTGGTTATCAGCCTGTAATTGTAGGCTATTAAACTATTCCTTGAATTTTAAGAGAAGTCCCTCTCTTCTGTGAATACTGACTGGAAGTTGCTCTCCCCCCTGCTCTGCGCCTGACCTCTTGTTTCCTCTTAGGGAAACCACAATTTCTCCTGAAGCCGAGCCCAGCAGAAGCCATAACAAAAAAACCACACTGTTGTTAATGGAACATGAGCAAGAAAGAAAGAGAGAGAGAGAGAGAGATGGTATATTAAGGGGAAAGAGTGCTTAATGGAAGGAAAGAGAAGATAAAGGAGAGAAAATGTGACAGCATCTTTGACATTCTCCTAAAAGATGTTGATGATTGTTCTAAATAGTAGGCAGAAACATTATTCAGTGGAAGAGTGCATTGTGACAAGCTAAATGAATCAAACCTGACCGACGTTCAGCTGAATTAAAATCATCACTGACAATGACAGCGTGAATTATGTTTAGCATTCATTTAAATTACAGTCTGTCAGGCATAACACGTGATATAATTCAAGTTCATGAATCCATCTCTGCCCCCAGCGACCCTTTCTCTGTCCTCTGTGTCATTCAGGAAGTATAATCAGGAAGCCACAACAGACAGGCCTGTGTCGTAATCTAGTCCACATCCCCCGGTTCCACCAGATGGCCGTCCTCTTGTGTCTCTGACCGGAGAGGAATGTGCTGCTGTAACATTCCAGTCCCCAGCTCTGAACGGACGCACTTTCTGAGGGCAAGAAGCACTATTACTATTAATCATACTTGGACCAGTAAGCAATAAACTAGCCACCCTCTGCAACACCCTACAGCCTATGCTATAGGGATTTATATTACTATACTTACAGGGACTATTAAATACAAGCTTGTTTTACACTTTATTTTAAGATGTCCATTTTACAGTATAATTACATAAGTAATGATAGTAATAATTATAAGTAATAATCTATATTTTCTATATATTCTAAGGTTTGGTTTAGCTTTGGGTGTACGGTCTTTATCGTGTATAATGTGGAATTTATCAATATTGGAAACAACTTTGTGCACAATGACCATATTATCTGGTGAAAAATTGTATGAAGACAGCATTTCATAAATTATTTTCCTGACCGACAACTGAAACGTATGATCTATTACCTGTGAGATTAGAATTTATTTATTTATGTTATGCACAAATAGCAGCATAAACAAAAGACAACAAGGATTCATCAAGCACCTGCAGGTCTTAGAAATTGAAGATTATAAAAAACGAATAAAATAAATAGGACTACACAAAATATATTTCTTTTAAAATAATGAACAGACAATTAAAAAAGTGCAATACGCTGTCAACACTCATTTGTGACACAGCATTTTATGTTTTCTTGCATATTTTATTAAATTCAACTGATCTCACTGGTGCTTCACATGCATACACACAACATATTGGTTCTAGCATTGACAACTTGACATTTAAACCATTTATCATCAAAATAAAATGCAGACAAGTAAACACCAAAGTTAAAAAAAGGACAATATAAAAGGTTCTTTAAAATCAGGGTGCAGCATCCAAACAAACACATTTTCGGATCATAATTATAAAACTAGAAAGATTTTTGTTACAAAAACCCATCGATCTGCTTCAGGGGACATGAGATAATCCACTAAGAGTGTATAGGTCAGTTTTATGATGCAGTATTTGCGAAAAAATACATATCGGTATACACCAGCATTACAAAGCTTGGAAGAGCCACGATACATAAAAAAACTCTGAAAGACTGTGTTCGTCTGAAAATCTACTGAATGTCTAGGATGGCCTGTTAAAATGAAGTTGCAACCAATATTTACAATTCATGATCCAGTTCACAAAATTGGTCTTGAATGAAATTGTAAATATTATCTTGATATGAAATTATTGTATACATATTTACTGCACTATTATTTTAATTAGCAGTAAAAGTAGCAACTTTTTCAGTATGTAACATCTGTGCGAATATTTTTAGCTAGAGAACACTTTTTTTTCTCACTTCACTTAGACATCCTGTTTCACTTCTACATTTGCAAACCGACTAGTGTTAGATTAGTGTGTGTGTGTGATTCCAGGAGGTCTCAGTACTGCACATGACTGAAAAAAACATGTTTGACATACGCAGGGTCTGCTGTGTTACGCTCGTCACATCAATATCTGTGCGCCATCATGTTCTGTTGCAGAAGTGTGGCATACTGTAAACGAACAAATGTATGCGTCTCTGCATGTTAAGTATTGGCGGTTTGGCCCACGGCCTTCTCCTGTCCTCTCTCCTCTCATGTGCACACACATACACATGCAGGCTTAACTGTGTATCATATCAGTGTTTGTCCTCCATGGCTGTGCTGAGCTCTCTGGGATCTGGCCCGGATCTGTGCTGCTGAGGAGCTATAATCACATCCTGTTTAATAATGAGTTTACTCTTAATCTTCATTCCATTCTCAAATATTGAACAGGCTGGGTGGTTTGCTGATGATATCAGAGCTTTTTGGCTTCATCACATATCTTCTGTTCAAATCGTGTCTGGTGACTGTGTGAATCTTTGTGTGTAATGGTATAAAGACAACCAAAACAACTCAATATATATCAGCACTCAGTAAATTATGGTTCATCTGAAACTAGGGGTGTGTAATATTGACAAAAATCTTTTTTTTTTTGCTGATAATGGTAATTGGACAATATTTTGCTAAGCGTGCTTTTGTGCTGGTGCCTTGTCTGGTTGTTGACAGCTTACTCCTGAAGCTTTCATTCATTTTCGATCAGTTTTACTTGTACGTTTTTTTTTTCCCTCTCGTGGATGTGCATTATCTTTTATGGCACATTGACAAATGTAATCAGTGAATGCAACTAGAAAAATACTACACTATCAGAACAAAATCCATTTTCCATAAATAGCACAGAAACTTTATCTGATGTGGTAATTAGGTCCAACGGTTTTCCAACATCTGTGTGAATCTACCTATAATGTTCTAATGCTGCCAACGTCTTCCTAAATGAGGAGCCAGTGTCATTTTGCTATTATACACTTATACAAAAATAAAGGGGCTTAAAAGATTCTTCAGAGCAATGCCATAGAAGCAGCATTTTTGGGTTTCACAAAGAACAATTCAGTCAAAGGTTCTCCAAAGAACCAACTCTTCTTCTAATCTGAAGACCGTTGAAGATGTTAAAGGGTTACTTCACCCCAAAATGAAAATGTTGGCATTAATCCAAATCTGTAAAAGCCTTGTTCATCTTGGAACACAATTTAAGATATTTTGGAGGAAAACTGGAAGGCTTGTGACTGTCCCAAACAATTAACGCTGTTAAGCTGCAGAAAAGTATGAAAGATATCATCTCCTCCATCTCCCATCGGTGGTTCAAGCGTAACATTATGAAGCTACAACAATACTCGTATGGAATATGGAATATGGAAAGAAAACCAAAATAATGGCTTTATTCAACGATTCGGCACAGTAATGTCACTGTAGCGCCATTTTGTATGTACGCAGTTCTGTGTTATACGCAATGGAAAGATATGTCTTGTATGTGTATTCATGCTTTGACTTGTACAAACATTGTGTCAAACACAGAACTGTATACGCTATTTCAGGAACTAAGCATGTGACTTTAAACGGCTAATCAAATCACTGACTGACTATGTTTAAAACATAAATTAATTCAGTTACAATACACCTCTGCATGTTACTCAAAGATGCAATAGATCTGTTGTGGTTTGTTTTGGAACTACTTAATAGAGTGAAAACGGACAATATTGACAACATTTGATTCTTGTGTATTGATTTGTTCTATAAAATAATTTCACATTTGCAATAATGCTGATCAAGAATCAGCACTCTTGCTTGTGTACAAGATTCTGTCATCATTTACTCTAGCAACCCTCTGCGACTCGGTTTGTAAAGTTTTAACCAGGCTGTTTTGGGTCACCACTGACTTCCATAGTATTTTTTTCCCCACTATAGAAATTCATACAGACTTGATACTACTTGATGGTGAGTAAATGATGACAGAATTTTCATTTTATGTTGTGTGAACTATTCCTTTAACTATATCACCTGATAAACATGATGTAAACAAAAGTAAAACTGAAATTTGAGGGCATTTAAGTTTAACCAGCTGGAGAATGAACATAATGAAACTATAATTCCTGTTTGATATTACTTCCATTTCAGACCAAATTACTTTCATTTTCTGACCATAAACCAGCGCAACGTTCTGTGTCTCTAACTGAAACACACAAATGTTGTTTATTTCCTGAATAATCAGTGTTTTTGATTAAATCAGAAAGTAGTGTTTAAATACTTCATCTGAATCCTTAAACTCTTCTAGAGAACTCACTGACAGTCTTTTAATAACTGCTTCCTGTTTTTCTTCGCTTTCACAGATCCACTAGCAGTAATGATTAAATGTGTATTATATTCAACAATGGATTGACCTATGAGCCAGAGAGATTTCTTTGTGGACAGTCCCACAGAAATAGGAACACACATTTCTTGTCTCATTCACAGCTGGTTTAGATACGAACTCAAATTTACATGGAACAGCTTTTATTGGATGTCGTTGTATCATGTTGTGTCTCGTTAGGTCTTGTTGAAACAGGTCTGTCTGAATTAACATTCAGCCTGTCTGTGACTTTCACTGGAAAGACTATAAGTAAAATAACAAGAGAGCTTTCTTAGCAGGATGTTACTTGTGCCAACAATTTTAGGAATTTTGCATATAGGCATTCACCTTTAATCTTTCTGAGGTTGGCAACTTTTTCAGACCCAGTAACCTGTACTATTTTAATATTATTTAGTAAACTTTTGTAGTGTGTGTGTTGACATTTTGAATATTTTGACATGCGTTTTTATTTATTTATTTATTTATTTTTTATGTAGCATTCATTTATTTTTATTTAAATTATTTTAGCTCCTAAACATGTTTCAGTTATATATCAATGCAACATTTCAAATGTTAATGTTAATGTTAAAGAATGTTATAGAAATTATAGAAATATTCTAAATAATTTGTTAATCATTAGTTAGTGTTCATTTAAATAGAAATGTTATAAACGTATATGCAATTTATAGGACCTTCATGGACCCTTGGATTTACTAAACTAACCTTGCATCTTTTGAGCTGCATTAAGCAATCTGTGTAAATTTATCTCAATTTGCTTCAGTTAAAGTTTGGGTCCCACTTTATATTAAGTGTCCCTAATGTGTACCGTACTTCCACAGTAACTAGATGTGTATGTAGGGTGTAACATACACAGCACTTTTTGGTAAATAAAGTGTTAAACTTTATATTAAAAAAGACAGTTGCTATGGATTTAGCATGCAATTACTCTGATGTTACACAGCAGCGGGCAGTAAATTATGCTTTACATATAAATTTGTGGTTGGTTTCAGAATGTTACACTTTATATTAAGTGGGCAGTTCCTGTGGAGTAACCATGTGTATACACTGGTATTTCAGAGGTGCTTTAATGTGGGACCAAAGTTTGTGTATCATTTGTGTATTAATTTGGTTAACAATGATTGGTCAGACACTGATTAATCTTATGGATGTTGTCTTACAGAGGGGCTTTTTCTGAGGTGATGCTCGCAGAGGAGAAGAGGACAAGAAAACTAGTGGCGATTAAATGCATTCCGAAAAAAGCTCTGGAAGGAAAAGAGAACAGCATTGAAAATGAGATTGCCGTGCTCCACAAGTGAGTCACTGAAACAGCTGTTTCAGTTCATTTACGAATGTGCACGACACACACACATTAAATATCACCACCTACTAGCTGTACTGTATGAAGAGTGAAGCCCATAGTGGTAAAGTCCATTAAGGTATTCATCTATGTGTAACAGACGTGTTATCTCAGGGCGAGAGGACAGTAAGGGATTTGTGCGTGTGTTAAGAAGCTCATGTTTAAACCTCTGGAATCGTAAAGCTCTGTGGGAATGACTGAAGCCGGAGCAGCCGACGCTATTTTTAGTGTCTGGGTTGCCCGGGTTACCACAGGCAAAGAGGCACAGTGTTCGCAGAGAGATTTCAGGCGATGTGTGAATGGGGAAGCACTCACAGCCTGCTGCAAAGTCACATTTCTCTGGCCCCAATGAAAGGGACTTCAACTAGGGTTTAAAAAAACAAATGCATCTTCATTTATTTAACTCTTTTGCAAAACCTAATGAGCTGTCCTACTTAAATAGCAAGTTTAAGGCAACACTACTTTCAATGTGAATACTGTTCCAAAGGGCTGGGTGTAACATTATGTGTTGGCTTGTAATGTAACTGATTTTTAAAACAAAAAACAAAAAAAACAATGTATCAGAAGAAGATGGCCAACGGGTTGAATAGAATTTTACTGTGCTGTGTATTGTTTTGCTTATGGAAGTTGCAAATTAGTGTTGCAAGTTGTGAAAGGTCTGTGACATACAGTATGTAGGTCAATGACTTGGTTCCATCCATTTGTAGTTAATTGGATTGAGGGAAAATCACAACACACTCTTCCTGTTGATTATAAGAGAGTGGTGGAATGTGTTCAGACAAAATGAGTGGGGAAGTCCTGCATACAACATCATAGAGATGTCTGGAAAAAATCTGTCCAAGGTGGCAATTTCACATAAAGTTTTGTGAGTTTTTGTAAATTGAATGAGCAGAAGTGATTCTCGAAAGTTTGTAATGAGTTGGCAAGTTGTAATTATGACATCAGATGTTTTCATGTTACTTTGGTTGGAGCAAGATGTACCTTTTCGGTTACCAAATCTTTAAAACACCTTCTTTTATGATGTGCAAAAGAAAATTCATTTGTTCATTTATTTTAAATAAGAAAAAATACTTTCTAAGAAACAAAAACTGCCAGCATGTAGCTTTGAATGTCTTCAGGCTTCATTCATTCAATTCATTTTCTTTGAGTAATCAAGAAAACAGCTTTAACTATAATTGGCCTTTTGAATCATCGGTGCACGCAATTTGTTTAAAATTCAGATTCATTCAGAAACTAAACACCGCTATGTTGCTCACAGACACACAACAATTCTGTTGTGGCATTATAGGTAATATCAAAATTGAGCACAAAATAGACAGTATTGTGTTCAAAATATAGCAGAGTATTAACTTTAGTGAAGTGTTATATAAAATCACATTTGCACTCATGATCATAAACGGCTGTGAAGCCAAGCCAGCAGAGGGAGCCCTCACCCGAGTACTGACTCGTCTCTGCTTCCTCTGCACTCACTTCCTGTCTGGCCTGTATAAAACCTCAAGCCCATATCCAGTACTTTTAACGCAAATTATTGCCAGTTTACCTGCCTTAAGCGTTATTCTCCTGATTTTCTGCCTGACTTCTGTGTATGATTCTGCCTGTTTCTGACCTACGATCTCTTGGATTCTCCCATTGTTCTGGTACGTTGTTTGGACTGATGTTAATGTTTATACTTGGACCCATTGCCTGCCTTATTGTTTCTGCCTATTGGATATCCCCTATATTTGACGCCAGATCGGACTGTCTAGCTGTTACTGAATGACCTAAGTGAATAAGTTATAGCTCATATCCTGAATACACTGTCTGAACGCACATCGGTCAATACAGCGAATACACAGACACAACGAGAAAAAATCTTTAAACTTGAGTTATTGGTACTGTAAAAGAGTTTTGTGTAAGAAAAAATAATAATTTTGTATAACACTGCTGTTATTTTGTTTTAAGCATTACTATTTACTTTTGTATAATAAAGTAATCTATTTAATCTTTAGGGGCAATTAGTAAGTTTTTTTTTTTTATTTGTTTATCATGCAACAGAAAAATAATAGTTAGATAAATCATCTAATTAGTCATTAAACTAATCGCCCGAATAATCGTTTTAAAAATAATCGCTTACCCACAGCCCTACGATGTATCACTGAAAGCTATGTTTCGTCACAGCCTTTTCAGGGATTGGATCAGGATTCACTCGATATAGGTAACATAAAATGAAAGGCAAAATAAAGTTTAGCGAGCTGCGAGCAGATAACTCAGCTAGGAATTTGTTTCATCTCAGCCCTGCGCTCTGAGTGGGGCAATCGTGAGCGAACCAGTGAAGAAACCGGCCGAACCCCAACAGCTGCACAGCACGAGCAGGTGACAAGAGAATCAGTCGAGCATTTCAGCAACAGGGATCCTGAACAGGCAAGAGATTGTAAAGCATCCTTTCACACACAGACAAGATACAGACACTCCACAGGACTGGACCAGCCAGGGTAGCCGTAGCTACCCCGACAGGGAATCATGAACTGACAAAAGACAATAGACACGAGGGAAAGATAAAGAGAAGTCAATGAGCCTAAGATCAGGAGCAAGTGCGGACAGTAGCGCTTAATAGAATAACAAGGAGGCGGAGATAACAGCAAAGAGACAGAGAATCATGTGACAAATTACAGCCTAACCATGCGCTTAGGAAAAAATTAAAACAAACAAGAGAAACACCCGTGGTCCTGACAAGCCTGATAATGGAGTTGGCCTGCAAAGTGGAGGATCTGTCTTTTTCTGACTTTGTGACTTTAACGATTAAGATTGAAGAAGTTCCTGGTCACCAGAGGATTCGGAGGTCATTACACACTGTTCAAAACTCTTCACCCAAGGAAGTTAAGGAGGAACCTATGCAACTCAATTTATCACAATTATCAGAGAAGGAGAGAGAACGCCACCAAGTACGCCAACTGTGTTTCTACTGAGGTGAACCAGGCCATCACACTCTTAGATGTCCACATAAACTGCCAACATCCTAGGTCAATATTCATCACTTTTACCTGCTTCAAAAGAAGAAATTTCAACTTGCCGTTTTGTTGGACATTGATACTCTGCATTTCGAATTAACAGCAATGATTGACTCTGGAGCAGCCCTGAATCTCATCAGCCAACAAACCATCCAAGAATTCCAGATACCCACCCGACCATGCATGCCACCTATTCAAATCAAATGAATGATCAACTCATTAGAGCAGGAATAACCCAGCAAAATGTAACCCTCACTTACGGTTGGACTATTTTATCAGGAATCCATCACCCTCTATGTAGTGGATTCCCCCAAGCAAGAGATCATTCTCGGACATCCCTGGCTATCCGTTCATGATCCTAACATTTACTGGTTCCATGGTGAGCTAATTAAATGGTCTCCTTTCTGTATCAATCACTGCTTCAAGCCAACACTACAGCTATGTTACACCGCTAGCATTGTGCGTCCTGAAGTACAGTGTAATGTCCAGATTCCAACCTGTCATCAGCAGTTATCTGAGGTTTTCAGTAAATCTAAAGCAACTCCATTACCTCCACACAGACCAAAGGACTGTGCTATAGATCTCCTTCCCAATGCCATGCCCCCTAAGGGTAAAGTCTACCCACTTTCCAGAACTGATATTCAAACTATGGAAGAGTATATTGAGGAAGCTCTCAACTCAGGATTCATTTGACCCTCAACTTCACCAGAAGCAGCGGGATTTTTCTTCGTAAGCAAGAAAGATGGAGGCTTACGACCTTACATTGACTTAAGAGGACTAAATAATGTTGCCGTCAAATTCCGTTACCCACTCCCTCTGGTATCATCTGCTTTGGAACAACTTCAAGAAGCCACGATATATATACCAAATTGGATCTCATGACTCATATAATCTCATCTCGATCAAGGAGGGTGACAAGTGGAAGACAGCATTTCTCACCACCAGGGGGCACTATGAATATAAGGTGAGGTTGTATGGTCTTGGTAACGCTCCAGCGGTCTTCCAATCCTTCATCAATGAGATTTTCAAAGACATCCTTCACAAGTTTGTAATTGCCTACATTCATGACATTCTTATATATTCAACGTCTGAGCATGACCATATCAACCATGTCAAGACTACTGGAGAATCAATTGTACATAAAGGCAGAAAAGTGTGAATTTCATGTCTGCAAGACTTCGTTCTTGGGTTATCATATCAGCCATCAGGGGGTCAAGATGGATGAGGCTAAGGTCCAGGCAGTAACAGAATGGCTGCAGCCCACTTCTGTTAAAGACCTGCAGAGACTTCTGGGTTTTGGAAACTTCTATAGACGATTCATCAGAGACTACAGCCGGGTAGCAGCACCTCTGACTTCCTTGCTGAAAAACAAACCCAAGAAACTCTACTGGAAAAAGCAGGCATTTACAACACTAAAAGAGAAATTCACCACAGCCCCTATTTTGAAACACCCTGATCCTAGCCTACCACATTTTATTGTTTTATTGTTTATTTTTTAGATTGTGGGATAGGGGCTATGCTATCCCAGTGACACAGAAAACCTGGTAAAATGTATCCATGCACCTTTTTTTCCAGGAAATTGTATTCTGCTTAAAGCAACTCTGATGTTACAACGGGAACAACAACATGACCCCTCTCCTGCTCCGTGCACACCAAACAAACAATACGTTCCAGTCACACTATGTCCGCGTATTATGCAACGGGTCCACTCCTCTCTCAGCACAGGTCACCCAGCAATTTCACGCACTCTACATCTAATCCGGATTTCGTTCTGGTGGCCATCCATGTCAAAGGATGTAACCAACTTTGTCAAGTCTGTGCTCAGTCCAAGACACCCAAGGAGCTTTCATTGGGGCTCCTTCAACCACTGCCCCATTCCCCAACGAGTGGTCCAGTCTTTCAATTGAATTGGTCACGAACTAACCCCAATCCAAAGGGTTTACCACCATCCTGGTGATTATCGATCGCTTCTCGAAGTCTTGTCGACTTGTTCCCCTCAAAGAATTACCCACTGCTATGGACACAGCACTGGCATTATTTGAACATGTCTTCAGAGTCTACGGATTCAAGGTTCTAAAGCAAATAAATGAAGTCACATACCAGTTAGAGTTCCCTCTTGATTATTGAATTTCTCCGTCTTTCCATGTGTCCCTCCTAAAAAAAATTAAATACGTTAAAATATTTTAATTAAGTTATCACATTTGACCTATGTGTAACATAGCTGCAGGCTCACTCGGTGTGTGCGTGGAAGTGCGGAACCTCCCAGTGCGGCAGAGAGCAACGGACACGGAAGGATTAAATCACAGGGTTTAATAAAGCAAAACAAATCAAATACAAAACAAAAGCTGGCGAGGCAGCACAAATCAAAACACATCAGAGGGAAACAAAACTAACATAACTTCAATGAGACCTGAATAAAAAAAAAAGACAGAGGTATTTAAAAGGGAGAAATAAACGACAAAAGTGAGGGCAGGTGCAAAATCACAGGTGAAACAATTGAACTAAATTAGGAACAAACCAAACAGACCGGACTAAACCAAAATACACAAAGACACAGGGAAGCACGATACAAGACAGAGACAGAATGTGACATTACACCCCCCTCCCGGAAAGGCTCACCTCCGCCGTTGGTACATCACTGGGGAGGGGGGGGTTGGGCGCTCTGGAGACAGGCCCTGGGTGGCCTGTATGTCGCCTGCCTCCAGGGTGGATCGATTGTCCTGGCAGACCATACAGGGAGGATCATCTCCGGAAGACCGATGCCCAAAGCCCTAAAAGGCCATGGTGGCTTGGGCATCGGCCGAACCAGTCCGCTTACAGTCCACACAGATTTTCCCCTCCCGCCCACCCTTCCTGGGACCCACCCCTTACTGCCCCCCCAAATTCTTGGAGGGACTCCCCTGAGGGCACACAGAAGGTCCATAGTCAGGTGGACTAGGAGGATGTACGATGTACACGGCAGACACTGAAGGGTCGGGCCATTGCAGCAGGTCCTCCGTTACGGGCTCTGGAGGGTCGGGCCACCGCAGCAGGTCATCCGCTACGGGCTCTAGAGGGTCGGGCCACCGCAGCAGGTCATCCGCTACGGCCTCTGGAGGGTCGGGCCACCGCAGCAGGTCATCCGCTACGGCCTCTGGAGAGTCGGGCCACTGCAGCAGGTCATCCGCTACGGACCCTGGAGGATCGGGCCATTGCAGCAGGTCATCCGCTACAGCCTCTGGAGGGTCAGGCCACTGCAGCAGGTAATCCGCTACGGTCTCTGGAACTGCCCGGACTTGAACAGGCACTGGAATCGAGCCCGAGAGGAAAGGAGCTCCGCTGGAGAGTCCGCGCCACTGAGGTGAGTCGGCGAAGATGAACGCGCTCTACGAAAAGAACGCCATCTTCTCAATGAGTTTTCGTTCTGTCACGTAGCTGCAGGCTCACTCAGTGTGTGCGTGGAAGTGCGGAGCCTCCCAGTGCGTCAGAGAGCAACGGACACGGAAGGATTAAATCACAGGGTTTAATAAAGCAGACCGGACTAAACCAAAATACACAAAGACACAGGGGAGCACGATACAAGACAGAGACAGAATGTGACAGTATGTCTATATTTAGACATATGCCCAATGCGGGACCTTTTTATGTATATACAAATAATGCATTAAAATGTAGAACAATAGTAAGTAATGTTGACACAGGTTTGTATAACATTATGCCCTGATTCAGTGGGAGATTTATTTACTTTATATAACAGACACCAAAAATCAAAAACCTGGAAGATAAAACAATAGTAAATGCAGAAATATTGCTTAGGTGTTTACGTTATTTTGTCCAACCTTTGTATAAATCTAGATCTTTATAAAGGAAATCTGATGATACACGGGGCAAATCTTTGAGCAAAGTTGCTTGAACACTTTTCCATTGAGAGCTGGATTTTTTAGATCGCTCGTGGGCCCTGTGTCTCACACACATAGTTGCCCGTTGACTGCAACATTTCCCCAAAGTTTCCGAGCGACACTTCTCAAAAGGTTACACTGTGCATCATCAGCCTTATGCTCACCAAGGCTACATTTATTTGATACATATATATTTACAAATATAAATATAAAATAGCAACATTGTAACATTTAACTGTTACAATTTAAATGAACTGTTTTCTTTTTTAGAGCATTACAATTTGTTCCCGTGATGCAAAGCTAAATTTTTAACAGCAGTCTTTAGCGTAACCTGGCCCTTCAGAAATCATTCTTAAATGCCGATTTAGTGGTTAATAATTATTTGTGTTTATTATCGATCTTAAAAACAGCATTTATTTAGAAAACGTTGGTAAAATTGTAAAGGGCTGGTGTAAAAAGGAATATCTTAATGATGATATTTTTTTTATTTGTATAAGAAACAATGTTATTTTTAATGGTTTATTAATTTATTTTTTACAGGTCCATCAATGGCCCCACCACCTGTACCCCCACGTAACATAAAAAGAAGAGAGACTTTTTGTAGCGCACTCCCACCACCATTACCACCGAGAGGTGAGAGGTCGTTTAAACCCTTTCACAATTTGCATTATTTCACCATAAACGTATTCATTTGCTTAAGTGAGCTGAATTACACACCAAACTCTGTGTTCCAACCTTTATATATTATTTTCCCTCACCCTCTCTCTCAGGTCTGGAGCATAATGAAGAGTCTCAACTTAAAGCTAATGTAAATGTAGTGTCGCTAAAAGTGGGAAGCCTCGTGGACATTGGTAAAGGTGTGCTGCCAAACGATATTTTTTTATAAGCATAAACATCCTAAATGTTGCATCTGTTCAGCTCACTTACTGTCTCCGTAGCGTCTGCTATTCAGAGCAGCCAGAAACCAGTGCGTTGTGGTAAATGCAATGCCATCATGTCGTCAGCAAGCAGCCCAGAGACACAGCAGAAAACAATAGTAAGTCATACCAGCAGGTGCAAAACCACTGTGTTTATACGGCACTTACTTCTCTTCAAAGTATTTCCTGTCCCTTTTTTTCTAGATATGGAGCTGTGAGTTTTGTGGGAAGGAGAACGCTTACCCCCAGACTACACTGAAGGGCGGACGCTTTCCTTTCCGCAATCCTCCAGGCAGGGATATACTTTACTTTGACGACGATGAGGACACAGATTATGAGAATCTAGACGACATGCTTATTGTCGTATGCGTGGACATTTCTGGAAGTATGAGTGTGACTTCTGAGGTGCCGATCACTTTCATTACAGACGTCCAGAGCTGGTGTTATGTTTTCAACACCCTCACTTAACGCTCATATCATATATATTTTCCTCTCAGATCTCTCCTGGAAACAGCACACGATCGCCCACATATGTCTCTCGACTGCAGGTGAGTGGTGACTTCTGACTTCAAAAATATATATTTTTGCTTGTACAAACAGGAACAATAATTGTGACGTTTTTTTTGGATACAGGGAGTCCAGGAAGCTCTTCAGATGGTGCTGTCCTCCCTGCAGAAATCCTCACCTCACAGAAGAGTGGCTCTGGTGACGTTTAACAATGAGGTATTATCGAGATTTATATCATGAGACTTATCGAGGAAAAAGAGTGAGAGGAGATGCTGTTATGGCATTAAGTACTTTTTAGAGGAAAAAACTGTAATATTGTGAAATATTATTTCTATTTAAAATAACTGTTTTCTGTGTGAATATATCTTGAAATATAATTTATTCCTGTGATAGAAAGCATCATTACTCCAGTCTTCAGTGTCACATGATCCTTTCAGAAATCACTCTAATATGCTGATTTATTACTAGAATTATCAATGTTGGAAACAGTTGTGCAGAAAAAAAAAATATTTTTTGAACCTGTAATTATATTAAATTTTTTTCCCAGGACTCTTTGATGAATAACAAGTAAAAAATATATATATATATTTTTACCAAATATAAAACATTTCTAAAATCTAAATCTATGCTGTGAATTATTTGTTCATTTAATAGCTCCTTGGTTAATAATTTCTTTCAAAGAAGAAAGAATAAAAATGCACTGATCCCAAACTTTTGAGCAGTACTGAAACAGTAAACTACTGTAACAGCAGTTCTGAACATTATTATCCATTTTAAATAAATGCTTCTCTTTTTAATATTTTAATCATCAAAGAATCCTAAAAAAAATCTATGAAGCAGCTCAACTGTTTCCAGCACTGATAATAAAACATCAGCATCATCATTTCTGAAAGGATCATGTGACACTGAAGACTGGAGAAATGATGCTTTGTATCACAGGAATAAATTACATTTTAAAATATATTCAGACAGAAAACAATTATTTTAAATTGAAAAAATATTTCACAATATTACAGTTTTTTTCAATACTAACATTTTTTTATCTAATAAATGCAGCCTTGATGAGCAGACGAAACATACAAATAATAATTAAATATATATAAATAAATACAAATATTTTATATTAATTTAAATTAATACATGTATATATGTTTTTTCAGATGCACACACACACAGACTATATATAAGTACATACATATATAAACGATTTTAAAACAATAGAAGCTGATGTCTCAACAACGTCTCTCTCTCTCTATGTGTGTGTGTCATAATTTGCTCTTAAGTCAGCAAGTTTATCCTCGATCCATCTTTCACTCTCTCACAGAGCTCAGAGAGAGCACTAATTCTCTTACTCGAGCATCATCTCATGTGAACACTGCTCGGGTCTCTGGGGTGATGGCAGATGCACGGCTTGTTTACAGCGCGATAGAAAAGCTCGCTTCTCTTTGATACTGACGCGTTTGGCTTCTCTGGGAATAAACTTCATCTCTGCGTTTACCGCAGGGCGTACAAGACCCCAGATTTCCCTTAAAGATGTTGATGCTGCAGGGGGAAATCTTTCATCATATAGCCTAGCTCTGATAAAAACATGTTTAGGCTATGCCCTTTTAGATTTGTAGACACTGCAAAAACAAGACAGTGTTGTCAAAAACACATTTTTTTTTATCAGAACCAATCCAATCCAGTTTCAGATACAGAAAAAACATTTATGAACTCTAATCTTTGAAATAAGATCCACAGGTTTTTTACTTGTACTCGAAATCTTCAGCGCATGCGCAGTGGTCCAGTCGCCGCGTTTTGCGCGAAAATCGGAGCTACGAGAGTAAAACCGTTCTTTTTGCTTAAAATTAAATAAATAAAAGAAAGGAAAAAATGATGGCAGAACAGTATTTGTGTATTAAACATTACATTTTCTCCTATCCACCTACAATGGAGCTGCCGTTTGTATGGGCATAGATTCCGGTCCCGTCCCCGTCCAGCTTTTTTTAGCTGTACAAAGCTGTGTGTTCTGCTGCCTAATATTAAAAATATTAATATATAGATATTAACATATTAATAGACACGTTCCTATAACGTAAACGTGTGCATGGCAGAACTGCGCATGCGCAAGGTGTGTGTAAACCCAATTTAGAAAGTTGTACGCAATTATTTACAATACAGGCTTAATTTTTCTTACCAATCATATTATTTCAGCTGTGCATATCCCCTTTCAACCCGATCGTAATTTAATTTAAATCAAGCTAAATCGGAGATGTTTATATAAGAAGGCTTTTCAATCCAATTCATCCATCAATCTAATTACTACAGATTACTGGGTTGCATGTAAACGTAGCTACTGACCTGTACATTTTATCTGGTCACAAATCAGTACGCTTAAGCAGATCTCAATGCTTGCAATCCATCCATTTCAGCCCTGATCATTATCATCAATTACAGATTAAGACACATAAATCCCATTTTAGCATCAATTTTTAACCAGGAATCCTCAAAGCAAAGGGAAAATGTTTTCTTTTGGAGAAGAGCATAGTTTGTGGCGGGTTTTCTGCCGAAAATATGTTCCAAACAACAAGCCTGGATCTGGTGATGTTAAGTTAGTGACCTTAAGGACTGGTGAAGTTTGGCTACAACCCACAGAAACCAATCCAGAAATCTGAGAGGCCAGTGACAGAGGGAAAGTTCACAGGACGCCGTCTCGGTTACAAACACACACTCAGGTGTCTGAGGACAGTCACAGAGTGAACTTTCATGTGTAGTGAATGGTCAGATTTATGTCCTGTGTGTCGTATCAAATCACCTGCACTGAAAACAAACGACCACAACAAGAACAGTTTAGACCATTAACCTGAACAAACAGATTTAAGCATGAATCTCAACCAAAAATCAAATATTCTGATTAAAGGCAATGAATTTAGGCATTAAGGTTTTTATTTATTATGATTATTATTATTGAGGCATTGGCATTCTCACTATTGCATTATATTCAGATAGATAATTAATTAATAAAAGAGCAATGCAATGCATAAAAACACTTATATTTTATAAATATTTTAAGGTTTGTGATAGTGACAAAAACCTAAAAATAAATTATATTAATGATTATTAACAAATTATAAATATTATAATAATGCGTTTTTCTTTATGCAAAATATAATGCTGTTTTATATCATTTGGTTTTGGGATGAACAGACCTGTTTTCACTCAAAAAAAAAAAAAACACGTGACTAGCTTTCTAAATATTTAAACCCGCTCCTGACGGGCCACTGCATGAAGAACAAACATACTGCAGCAACATTTTCACTCAGTGGAGCAGAAGAGACACTCAACTCCTGAATGATTACAGGCTCTTATTCTCTTTGATGCTTTCTGCATGTTCTCTCTCTGAAGAGTGCTGCTACAGCGCCACCTGCAGGTCAACACTTCATCCACCTGATTGATGGACAGAGCGGAAAAAAGCTACATAACTTCAATCTCCAAATGTGGAGACATACAGCAAAATAAAAGCCTTAGTTTAGGCTTTTGCTTGCATAATTTTCTTTATATTTGTACTTGTTGAACGTGATCTTATTGCTTTAACTGTTATTTTTTCCCCCCAATTGTCTTTGTTTTTTTTAGCCTGCTGTATTTGTTATGTCATTTATATGTATTGCAATTAAAAAAAAGAAAGCATCCTAACTGGAGCCTAAATGACACATTTAAAACGTTGAAACATTTATTAATTCATACTAATAAGCATTAACATTATACAGCATGCACAAATAATAAAAACCCATGAGGATGGGCTGTACCTGTCGACAGGTGTGTAACTACTGCACCTTTAAACCGTAACGCGCTTCTATAAGACACTCTCTCAGGTTTGATGAGACACATGTCCTAACAGTTACATTAATGACTCACGCACTGCTAAAAATAACCATCTTTGGGTGTGATTTATTATTTATGAGTGCGTGTGTGTGATAATGACATCAAATGTGCTCCACCTCTCTCTTTAATTAGCCACAGCGATCATCAGCCTAAAAAAAGAAAGAAAATGTTGGCCAAAATTGCCAATTTTGATTGTTTTAACAGTTTGATGCATTCCCTGACTAAAGAGGAAAGGCTTTTCTCAATACAGCAGAGTTACAGTATTAAAGCGTAAAACAGCGTGTCAATAATGCAAAAGAACAATAGCAAACACTCAATGTCATCCAGCTCAGTTCAAGTCAATGATTTAGCTGGAAATTAAATTATATTACTTTTTAATGCTTATTTTTCAATCTTGAAAAAAAAAACTGATTCATTTTATTATTTTTTTTAATTCCCCAAAAGCTAGTTGACATGCATGCAAGATCTAAAAACACTTTCATTTTATTATATGTTTTTATTATTATTATTATTATTTAGCACCCAGCTTTTAGCATAAAAAAAATTAAATTGAAGCCGATAGAAACCCTAACAGAAATTTAAATGGGTTCTATTAAAATATCACATCGTTTTTCCAGTAAAAAAATTACAAAACTCCTTTTTGTAGTGTGTTTTGGGCACGTTTCCAGTAGGATTTAACATCCCACCTAAAGAATCCATCACACACCATTATACTTTCCATTAAAACCAATACAATTCCCATTATAACCATTAAATCCGTCACACTTCTATGGTGTTTTTATGCAGCTTTTAACGCTCTAAAAGCGCCACCTAGTGGCGAAGAATAAATATGCATTTTCATTCAGACCGAGTGAAAATCAAGTTTTTATTCAGGTCTGTGGGACTCCTTTTAAAAACAACTCTTTTCAATGATTCGGAGTGCGCTTTTTTTTAGAGACACTTACTTTATACACTTTCAGATTTAACACTTTGCAGGATGTTGTCATTCACTCTTTGTTAATTCCTTTCTCCATCTTTTCAGCTTCGACTCTCATTCAGAACTTGCAGGCAGTTACTTTAATAAGAAAGCAGTTTTTCTGGTTGAAGAGTGAGTTTATGATTGTAGTAACACACTCATCAGTGCGCTCAGCATCACTGTCGTCATGGCGGCGAGGGGCGTGTCAGGGGCGGAGCTTCCCGGGTCAGTGGAGATGAAGGGCGTCTCGTCTTGCTCAGCCGTGGCAGTGCAGTGTTCCTGATTGGTGCCCACGCAGGCAGCGTAAGCCATGGCATGTGCGATGTAGTTCTGTTCGTAAACGCCCTGGAAGAGATGAGCCATGGGCCCGCGGGCAAACAGAGCCACATCCTCGCCTCCGTGGGTCTCAGAGTCCAGCGGGACGGCCGACTGCTGGATATAGTCCTTATCAGCTGAGAGCAGGGGCGGACAAAACACACAAACATATTACTGGAGTACAGTACAGATACTGCTGCTTGATGTCTGGCTTGTTAGGATCGGACAGTATTTGTCTGAGATACAACTATTTGAGAGAAAGTCCAAATGAAGTGCTACCTGTGCTGCTGCTGATTTAATAAACAGTAAAAGATACAGAATGACTTGCTTTTAGAAAGAGAAGAGTTGCTTTCTCCAAAAGCACTTACTGGTGTCGATGGTACGGATGTCTGGACGCTTGTTGTTGGTGATTTTGTGTCCCGGTCCGTTTCCGTACATCAGAGTTGTGTAGGGTAAAAAGTCCATGGCAAAGATTGGAGACTTTCCTGAGAAACAACAAAGATGAGAATTATTAATGATTTTATTCATATAGTACACACACCTAGTTTATTAACATGACCCAGTATTTAAATGTGTAATTAAACTATAACAAGGACACCTTAAAATATAGCGCAACCAAATGCGTGCGCAGAAACTTACCCAGAATGCTGTTCCCTCTGAACGGATAGCCGTTGAAGGTGAAGGCGTGGGAGTGGTCAGCCGTGACGACCGTCAGAGTCTCCTCCTCATTGGTCAGTTCCAGGCCGCGGGCGACAGCGTCGTCAAGGGCAACCGCCTCATGTAGAGCCATGGATGCTCGACTGCTGTGGTGTCCCTGATCGATACGACCGCCTGTGAAAACATACGAATCTGATCAAATCTGATCCAGGAACGTCAGACTTTAATTCATAGGACAGCGATGCTTCGCTACAGGCTTTACATCTGGTTTATTAATAGATTTGTGGATGGATCAGCACATGATCACCTTCCACCAGCAGGAAGAATCCTTTGGGATTTTTCTTCAGGATCTGGATGGCTTTCTCTGTGGTCTCTGAGATGGACGGATCCATGCTGCGATCTCTCTCCACATCAAAGCGAAGATCACCCGGCTCAAAGAGGGCTGGAGAGACAACATTATCCAACTTTTGTTAAAAATTTCATTCAAAATCTTTAATCAGGATCTTGATACACACAGCAGCTGAAGTGGTAAGTTTATTTTAATTGAAATAAAAGAAGTAAAAATAATAATAATAATAATAATAATAATAATAATAAAGTAAAAGTATTTAAAGCATTTTAATCACTAGGGTTAGAGTTAGGATTATTTTTTATTGAAATAAATATTAAATAAATACAAATAAATGTAATAAATCTAAATCTATATATATATATATATATATATATATATATATATAAAATTATTAAAGAACAATTGTTAGGCTTAAGATTATTTTAATTGAGAAAAGTAAATAAAAAATAAAAACAAATAAATTTGTGAAATTTATGAAATATTAATAATAAAATAAAATAAATCATAATTGTTAGATTAGAGTTAAGGTTATTTGAACTGAGCTAAAGATTAAATAAATAAATAATACAATTATTAAAAACATTTTATTTTAATTGAAATAAAGTTTACATAAAATAAAGAATTATAATAAATATTAAAATACAAATAAAAATAAAGTAAAAGTATTTAAAACATTTTAATCACTAGAGTTAGGATCGGTTTTACTGAAATATAGATAAAATAAAAATGTATGAATATTATAAATATTAAAAATAAATAAAACACAATAAAATTATTAAAAACAATTGTTGAAATAAAGATTAAATAAATGAAAGTGAATATATTAAATCTAAATATATTATTAATAACTTTATTATATATTATATTATAAATATATTATAATAAAAAAATTAATAATTTAAAACATAATTGTCATATTAGAGTTAGGGTTGTTTTAATTGAAATAAAGATTAAATAAAATAAAGATAAAAATATTTAAATAAAGCAAATAAAGATCAAATAAATATTATACAAATATAGGAACTAAAAGTAAAATAAGAATTAACCTAAATGTTAAAAAGAAATCAAAATGGCAAAAGCACAAACGTTTATTTAAAACATTAATAAAAACTGTACAAGAGTTACACAAACAACACTTGTATGAAACTCTCACCCATCAGATAATCCGTCTTTTCAGGGTCCACGGCGTCAAAGTCCGTCTTATTCCACACGTATCTCGCAACCTACACATTCATGAGAATATTACGCGTGAAGATGCTGCTTTCTTTAAAATATCAAAATATTGACTTTCTGAATTCCTGATCTCACTGTGAATGTTTTATCAGCGCATGAAAATACATTAAAGCTCTGCCTTCTGTGTTTCCTTTTTGTTAAGTAAAAAAAAAATATTTCCCATTAAAGCACCAGATGCTCTTCTCTCTACCTTTCCCTCCTTCATGCTCAGCCACTCTTCTATGAGGTTTCTGTTGTCTTTTCTCTGTCCTTGTGCGCTCAGATCTGCGGGATACTCCGGATCGGGAAACCCTTCAGGCGTCATGTACTTCCGACCTCCTCCGATGATCACCTGAACACAGAGCCATTCTCCACAGATCACACTCAACACTAAGACCAGGACGAGTTTATTTCTTCATCAGATCTGGAGAAATGTGCAGCAGTGTCTCAGTAATGGAAGTGAATGGGTGCTGTCAGAATGAGAGTCTGATTTAAACACCAATAATCCTCCAGTCCAGCAGTTAACATCTGGAGAAGACACAAGATCAAACTCATCCAGCGTTAAGACATGTCTATAATCCATAATAACTCTTCCTCCGGTGAAAAAGTGTTCCATTCTGAATCAGGAGAGAAATATCTCTATAGCAAGAAATATGTGTCTGGATTTCAATGTGAGAGACGACAGGAGACGCGCTGCAGGTTATAAAAAAGTCTTTATGCTGGATTTGTTCCAGCTTTTATCTCTTCCAGATGTTAACTGATGGACTGGAGCGCTGTGGATTACTCATTCTGACGGCACCCATTCACATCCACGTTTCTACAAATCTGATATTATATGATAAACGTCTCTCTCACGTCTATGTCGGTGTTTCGGAGCAGCTGTGAGGCGATGTCTGTACAGCCTCCAGAGACGGCGGAAGTCGGTAGATCTGCGTCGCTGTACCACGTCCGGCTGGAGCTGTGCGCGTATGACGCAGCGGGGGTCGCGTGCTGAACGCGCGTCGTGGTTACTATGCCAACAGACTTCCCTTCACGCACACACACACACACACACACACAACAGATTACGTTTAACTAACTAAAGCATTACTTGTTAATTTAAGAAGGAAATATTTGAGCTACTTTTCCAAATACTTTGTTTCTCGTGTATTGACTGACAGCTCTGGGGTTGCCATGTTCAGAGAAACTAGTGCTGTCAAAGAATTAATCGCAATCAATGGCATCCAAAATGAAAGTTTTTGTTTATATAATATGTGTGTGTGCTGTGTAGATAATGCATGCATATAATTAAGGAAAATATGTAATGTTTATATATTATATATATTTATATACAATATAAAACATAAAAATCTAAAATATATAAATGTATATGCACCCAAATATTTCCAAAACATATACTCTATGTGTATGTGTACATAATAAAAATGCACAGTACGCATACATACGTATGTTATGTAAACACAAACTTTTATTTTGGCTTGACAGCACTAGTTTGAAGATGATCTTTCCTAGATATCTTTATATTAAAAACAAGCGAGCAAGCCCCATACAGATTTACAAAAGTAACTACATGCATTACTTTCCATAAAAAGTAACATAATTAGTTATTTTTCTCTGGAACAACGCAACATTGTAATGAATTACTTTTAAAACAGTCCTAAAAACAGTGTTTATACACTGCTGGAAAGTATATGGCTATTAAAAATCTAGAAGAAAAGAAAGTGTTACTCGAATTTAGAAACTTAGCTGAAGAATTAAATAACAAGCATGTGACAAAAACAGCAACAAAATGACTAAACGTAGCTAAATTAAAGTCAAAATATAAAAATAAAGTAAATATATATATATATATATATATATACAGTAAAAGGTTAATGCATTACTCAGAATTACTAACTAAACTCTAAATACACAGTACATGTGCATAAAAAAATACATGCATAAGTAAATTGACATGCACGGAAATGCTTGCTTTTAAAAGTCCCAAAATATGTATTTTAATTTCTCAATAATGACTGAAGAAATCTTTACTTTTATAACAATCCCGATGTTGCTTTTAGGCAACAATAATTAATGCAATAATTAACATAACTCTTAATGTGCAAATAATAATATTAAAAATGTTTGAGAAAGATTATTAGCCGTCTAAATTAATACAGAGAAAATGAAATGATTCCTTTGTGCTAGTAATTATCTCATGTGTATATTATTAGAGCATTTTGTAATTAAGTGTTCATCAAGAAAACCAGCCAATTATGCATGAAATTTATTTTTATAATGTTGAATTATTCAGTGAATGAAATGAGAAAGAAGATAAATGAATTAATTTAGCACACTAGATGTGAAGGAAGATTGATGAGCTTCAGTTTTGAAGCGTCTTCAGAGATAAAAAAATACAACAACCTCTTTGAGTTAAATATTCTCAAAGTCTCGCTGGTTTTTGAAACATATTTTAATAATTTAACGACACATTTGCATGTTTCTTTGATGTCAGTTAACGATCATGCAGGTCAACATAAAATATTTAGAATAGGAAATATTTGATCTAGTCCTTTTCGATTTTTACTATAAAAGGAATTCTTTTAGTTTTGTGTTTTCATGATTTAGTGAATTATTAGCCCAATATATTATATAAACCGTTTCCTAACAGTAATACTAACACATGCTGTTTAACAGCACTTTTTATAACTTGAATAACAGAACGATAGAAGATAATATAGAAAGAGAAGATAAAGTCAAGGTAAGACACTCAGATAAGCCGTTACGTGAAGCAGGGCAAACGTCAGAGTGACCCTGGAGCACAGCAGCAGTCATCAGCCCAACATCATTAGGATGGTAAGTAAAGACCATGTAAATATATCTAAACTTCATTATTGAGTAGTAATATGCATTGCTAAGAGCTTCATTTGAACAACTTTAAAGATGATTTTCTTAATATTTAGATGTTTTTGCTCCCTCAGATTCTTGATTTTCTAACAGTTGTGTATCAGCCTCTCCGAACAAACGTTTAAGAGTGATGGTGAGTGTGTGTACCTGCGTCTTTAGCCCATCTGAGGATGGAGGTGACCTCGTTGCCCTTCTGCGAGCGACACACACCGTTGCGAGCGGCTGCGCTCAAACCCACCGTGTTCAGGTTCGACTTGACTCCGCACAGATACGCTGTGGCCGTCGATGCGCTGTCAGGAATCTGGAAATCCACCGAATACACCTGAAAACACACACACACACACACACACACTCAGGGCTGCTGTCATTAATTAACACTAAAACATTTATCTTCATTGAAAAAGAGTAGAAATATAATTAAATATGAATATTAGATGAACATTAAACAAAAATGCTTCTTTTGCAATTAACTGAATTAAGCTGAAGCACTAAAATGACTAAAGGACATATAAATTATATTAACCTATTAATAGTATAATAAACAATAAATATTTAATAAAAATTTAATTATTAAAAACAAACATTCATTCCATTCCCTGAACCCCGGAAACAAACTGATATCAGTTTAAACTGAAGCAGTAAAATGTTTATTAAATAAAATGATAAAACCATATAATTGCTTAAAACTAAAATAAACTTAAAATCAAAGATTGTTTTAAATGTCAGTTCATCTAAAATATTAACATAAAACTTTAATCATATATAAGTAACGTTAAAATAATAATTTTAGCAACATTGTTAAAACTATTTATGTTAACTGAAATAAAGCTGAAATACAATGAAAATCTTAAAATAAACAAAACTTGTAAATTTTGTCTTGGCAAATACTAAAATTATTCACTAGATAAAAATTACAAGTTTAAAACTACTAAAACTAAAACTGAAATAAAAATAAAAATTAAACTGTACTGCTTAAAAGAAATCAAACCTTTAAATAACAAAAGTAAAACTATTAAAACAACAAAAAACAACTATATCAAATTTTGTTAATGTTGTTAATCGAAATAAAGCTGAAATAAATGAGATGTTGTATTAGCAGCAAAATGTAATTAGTAAAATGACTAATTAGAAATAAATGTTAAAATAAATAATAATAAATATAAATATTACTCATAAAAATTGTTGAAAAAAAACAATAATAAAACTAAAACAGTAAAATGTATTTTAATGTTTTAAGAATTAATTTTAATCTTGCTGATTTGACATCCAAGACACTTTTAAAACTTTGAGCAGTCAACTTAACCAATGGAATAAATTTGGGGGCGGGACTTTCTGTTTGACTGGCCATTGGCAGGCTTCAGAATACCTTCGCGAGACCCACGTACGGGAAGGTGTCCATGTTCATGACGGTCTCCTCTCCAGAGCGCTTTTGTAGCTGACCCTTCAGGATCCGTGCGGCCGTGATGGTGGTCATTCCCATACCTGTCCAAATACACATGATCCACACACTAACGTCTGATTGGCTGATTTGTGTGATGAGCTTTAAAGGGACAGTTCACTCAAAATAAAACCGTGAACTATCCCTTTAAGACACAGTAGCAAAACGAATTGTTTCTCTGTTTTTATTTCACGCACTGGTGATGAATAACATGCGTTCTTGCAGACTAGTGGAAAGAAAACCTTCAAAATACACGTTTAAAGTTTTTTTAAAATATATATATATATTTTAGTTTATGCTTTATCTGTATGCATAGACTTCAATTACAATACATAGCTACATTAAAAGAGATTTTTCTCTACTTCAGCAGAACTTACACACACCAAAGGTATGATTTCATAAAATGCAACTTACTATAGTTCTCTCCTTAAATATGAAGAGTTCAAACAACAGATGAATGTGTTTAATGAGTAGCCTACACTTTTAATCTATTTAAAAAAATTATTTGTGTATTATTTTCTTACTTTCATTTTGTTTTTATATCTGTACTGCCTTAATGATTTGATTTTTTCTACTGTTTAATAAAAAAAGAAATAAGCAAAAAAAGATTTCGCGCTCCGAAATCCTATTCTGAATCAAATGATTCGCGAACTCGCGCCAAATGATTCGCGATTCACGCTACGTAGTCTGAGTTTAAACAATGATTCGCGAACCATCATTTCAGATTAAAATTTAATTCGTGAAATGTGCCTCAAACCCGCACCAAAGTCCCTATCAAATGATTTACTACAAGCCATTTGAAGTCCCAAATTATTCGCGATCCGTTCGGAGCGCTTTGAAACAGTTAATCGTGGTTTAAAAAGCACAGTTTCACCCACTTTACTTGTTTTTTGTAATCATTACAAACGATGCCGACATTCGTTTTTTAAATCTGGTTTTTGTTAGTGAATCACTTGATATGATTACGAGTTTGAATCAATCGGAGCCATTCCAGTGTAAATGACTCAGCTCGATTGAATCGGTTCGTCTCTTCCGTTTTCAGTCATGTTTACACGACGCTGTCAGCGCTAATACTGGCTCAGCTCGCTAGTTTTATGGCATTAACTCAAATAGTCGAAAAAAAGTGTGATGTTTTGCAAATAAAATTTCAACATTTCCATTCCAAAAACAACATCCAACACAACGAGCTGTGGTTCTCACCGTCTCCCAGAAACAGCACGATATTTCTGGCCACATTAGTGTTGTGTTTCCTGCTGAGAGCCGAGCGCAGCGTGTTCTGAGCCGAACTCCTCCAGAACTCTGGGTTCTCCTCTTCAGCTGAGAGAACGACAAACAAACACACATCACTACAACTGAAGTGATAAGGTGTAGCTGCTTCAGAACCGAGAGGTAGACAGTAGAGCCTTCATTAGTTTATTCAGTAATGGTGGTTGTTTATGCCTTTTCAGGTGCAGTAGTTAGTGTGGAATAAAAATAGTTTAACAGTGGAAAATTAAGTATCACATTATTTAAATTTTATTCGCACACATTTTTACTTTAATCTTGGTGATCATAGTAGTAACTCCTCTTTTTTGGCAGAATTTATCATTATAATGAACTTATATTTTCCACCCTTGAGCGCAGGAACCCTTCAGAAGGACTGGAGATGACTGATGAGGAGTGGATCTGATTCATTAGTAAAACAGCTCAGAACTCAAACCCACACACTCTCTATCTGAACAACACAGCAGACACAGTACAGAAGAAAAATCCTTATTCAAAGTGCAACTAAATAAGCAAAAACAGATAAAAAAAAAAAAGTATATTCATTAGGCATTCCAGTTCATCTCGATAAAATAAAAATTAATTAAAAATACATGACTAACACAAACATTTTTAAAAATCTGTTTTTGCAAATAAACTCTTCACACACACACACAAATATATATATGAAGAGTTTCTACAGATGATGCATCATAATTCAATAACACTACCCGAGTACTAAACAATTACTGGTAAATTACACTAGTACACATACACTAGTGGGAGTAATTCGGAAATATTATTATAACTGAATCTGTGTTCTGACTGAATCTGTGTTAAAGTGTATTTCTGTGATGTTCAGCATCATTCCTCCAGTCTTCAGTGTCACCTGATCTTCAGAAATCAGAATAATATACTGATTTACTGCTCAACACACATTTCTGATTATTATCAGGGTTGAAAACAGTTGTGCTGCTATTTTTGTGGAAACTGGGATGCTATTTATTTTTCAGGATTCACAGATGAATAGAAAGTTGAATAAAGAAGGAATGAAGAAGTGATGAAGACTAATGACGGCGTCTCACCTGATCCAGAGCTCATGGACAGCAGAGGCAGCAGATAACAGAGGACTGACACACGGAGCACAAACATGACCAGACCACAGCCAGACACAGAAGACACCTCCAGAAGCCACTTAAACCGTAAATGAGTGCAGACAGAGACGACCTCTGACCCTCCGGTGAGGTAAACACCGTCTCCACCAGTCAGCACGCAGATCACGGACAATCCAAGAGTTCATGGACACAGAAAACACGTGTGCAAATGATCCCTGATAAACACTCACGAGTGAAATCACTTTCTTACTCAGCGTTTGTGTCTTATCTCCGATGCAAACATTCTTAAATCAAGATCCATCAGACTGCTTTCTGAAAATTAATTTTTAATGTGCTCAGGAAATAAAACCTAATTCAAAGAGATAATACCATGGCAGATGTCTGAGGTTTTAACCAAAAATGTGTCACATTTTCCAAAAAACAAGATTTAATTTTTTACATAACTTTCCTTCTCAAGTCATGCATCTGGATTAAAGATGATTTAGATATTTGTGCTGCAAAACAAGATAAAAATACAAATAAAGTCAGTCATTTTGGCAGTGCATTGCGGTAATATTACCGTAACTGTTTGATGATTATTATTATTAGTGACTGATGAGAGGATATTTATGAGTGTTTATGAAACAAGAGCCATAAAAGATGATAAAAAACTTTGGACTAAGAAGTTTTCTTGTGTAATAACACACGTTTATCAAACCACTGACCATATTTCACTACATAAAGAACACAAATCTAATCTGAAAGTAAACATTATTGTGCACCATTTCCTCTTTTTGACGCTCAACCCTAATAAATACTCATCTGTTGCAAATCTGTCATTTAGAGAAAATAATAGAATTTGACGGACCGAAGCAAAACAAGAAAACAAAGAGGTTGAGGATAACTTAAGGAACGAGTCATCAGTGAAACTCATTTATATCAAGAAGATTGCTGTTAGTGCGTCTTGAACATCCAAACTACAAATGCTATAACGCTCTTACTGTACGTTAAAAATAAGGTGGGTAAAATAATAACTGATGAAATTAACCCAGGACATTCCTGACTAATATGACACACAGACCAAAACACATTCAGCTGGAGATTAATGTTGTTAGTAATTTTGTGCTGAAATAAGGAAAGTAGAACAGTAACGACACGCTCTTGTCATTTTTTCATTGCAATGTTCTTTATTATCTCTTCCAGTTTCAAATGTGAAAAGAGGCATTAATTTCTCTTAATTAAATACTTAAAGCAAAAAAAAAAAAAAAAGAGAAATATTTACATAATTTCATTAAACTATAATCAATAGCTAGAGGAGGATAATTATACAAGCCGGGTGGTTAAACCGCAAAAATTAAATACAGAAAAAAAAAAGCCCAAAAATTAATACATGGCATTAAAGTTAGCATTTTTATTGTTGGAAAACAAAACAAAACATGTATTTACAAGTCGCTCTCGAGAGAGCTGAAAGGCATGTCGTTTTCGTACTCTCTCATTCTCCAGCTTTTTTTTTTGTATTTTTTTTTCCTTTTAAACACTTATTTCTATATATATATTTTTCAAGTCGTAATAATGATTTGTTTCTTAAAGTCCTCAACAGGTGTGAAAGAGCGCGTCCCCAAGCGCTCCTCGTCACCCTCAAGTCTCGTTATTTCTCAGAGGTTTATTTTTCTCTGTGTGAAGTGAACCGAACACGGCTCGGGCCGGCAGAAGCGTCTCAGCAGCAGCAGCAGCAGCAAAAAGGTCAAAGTTTAAGGTCTCTAGCAAGTTCGTCGCACACGTGTCGCCCAGAGCCGCGGACAAACACTGAAAATCACAGCTCCGACGGGGCGATTCGCATTTTTTATTTGTTTTTTTTGTCATTTAAAAACAAAAAATGTAGAAAAAAGAGCTTGGAACACTCCACTAGAACTAAACGAAATCCCAAATCGAAGAAAACGAAAAAAAGAAGAAAAAAAAATCCAATCCTCCTCGATACAGCAACACTTACACAATCAGTCGCGCAAAACCACATCAGCACCCGGGAATATATATATTTATATATATATATATATAAAGGGTTACGGAACAAAAAATAAAACTCTGAGCAGCGTTCTGTCACCAGGAAGTGACATCATAAACAAATGAGTGATGTCATCAACGTCCGCCTCCATTGGCGGGAGCAGGAAACAGGAAGTAGCAATGCTAACGGCTAAGATTCTGAGCAGATAAGGCTTGTCATCCTCTAATACTTTATTTAGTTTCAGTTCAACTGCTTTTTTTTTTCTTTTTCTTTTTTAGCGCAAACGGAAAGACAAAACAGAAAGTAAAAGGTGTTGAAAAAACTCCCGAATGTTTCATTCTCTCTTGTTTTCAAAATATATATTTTGATGCTTTTTTTGCCCTCCATGTCAATCATCCATGCGGTGGGCGTGGCCTAAGCTCTAGCTGTTGTCCGATTCGTCCTCGGCCTCACGCAGCCAGGTGAAGAAGGCGGTGACGGACTTGAGGGCGACGCCCTTGCCCTGCTGCTCAGTGGGGTCTTTGCTGGACTCCCATCTGTAAAAGCCCTCCTCTTTGATGACGTCCTCGTCGTATAAGACGTCGAAGAACATGCGCAGCAGATCTGCAGAGAAACAGGATGTTAGATGTCTCTCTCTTACACACACACACACACACACTCTCTGTCTCTCTCTCTCTCACACACACACACTCTCTGTCTGTCTCGCTCTCTCTCTCTCTCTGTCTCTCTCTCTCTCTCACACACTCATGTCTGGTTTGCTATCCTTGTGGGGACTCTTCATAGGTGTAATGGTGTTTCTACTGTACAGACTGTATGTGGTATTGTCCTACACTGACCCTACACCTAAACCTACCCCTTACAGGAAACTTGCTGCATTTTTACAATTTCAAAAAAAACATAAAACATAAAAACCATTAAGTCTTTTGAATTACAGGGACACTGAAAATGTTCTCATAAAACACCTTCATATTGTAATACCCGTCATACCCATGTCATTATACACACTTGTGTCTTCATGAACCACATAAACCCGGACACACACACACACACACACGCAAAAGTCAACAGTGTAATTCTGCAGCTACTGAGGTACTTGTAAACACACACACACTCCCTCGTCGATCTAACTAACCCAAACACCCCGGAAACTCATTCCTCAGTAATAATCTGATTATCTGAGGCGTCTGCTGGAGACAATGGAGGAATAGATGGATGAGAAGCATAGAAGCACTGGAGACTCAAAGGAGTCAAACTAATACACACACTGAATCATTCCAGCTGATTCGACTTGAAGCGACCTGGCTCCGTGACACAATACACCTCAGAAGCAAATAAAGCTAGGTTTGCATGAGACTGAGCACGAGCGACTGAAACACGAACCCTGAGACAGACCATAATACCGCCTCTGTTCCCCACGGCAACACACACGCCGTCATTATCCTAATAAAGGTCTGCTGTGTGTCTCAGGAACAGTCCAGCGATTCATCGACTCTTACAGAGGATCCTAACACGAGTCAGGAACACAGAGCCTACGGATCGGACCGGATTAGCTGAGGGAAGTCATTCTGAGTGAACTGTCCCTTTAAGAGCCATCGATACTGACACACTTCCAGGATCTGATGAACACTGGGAGCTCGTTAAGATGGAACGGTTCAAAGGTTTACAGCCTTCAAAGACATCAGCCGGTCTGAGAGCGAGTGTGTGTCCTGTGTGTGCTCCTGGGTCCGTTCTCCGTACCTCGCTTACTACATCCAAGATCAAATCATCGCGCTAACTATGAGCTCACTAATCCGGTTCTCCAAACACACCTGTTGTTGAAGATTAGTATAGCTGGATTGAGTCGTCTAGGATTATTGAGCGTTCATGCGGCATGTATCGATAGTAGCAACACTGATTGATCACAGCCCCTTCGATTGGTTAACCTAGATGTGCTCCATGTACGGATCGCCGGGTCCAGACGCACACACACACACACACACGTCTGGTTTGCTATCCTTGTGGGGTCTCTTCATAGGTGTAATGGTGTTTCTACTGTACAGACTGTATGTGGTATTGTCCTACACTGACCCTACACC